>CAXIVR010000001.1:265301841-265584341 GCA_964035755.1 Teleogryllus oceanicus
TAGGACATGCAGCGAACGAAATTAATTCTAGCTGCACATTGCCCACAAATCACAATGTTAATGTTGAGTATGCGTGAAAATGGGAGGTGCCTTGTTGCTGTGCTTCCAAACGCCACGGAAAGGTGCTTTCTGTTTATAGGGAGATGTGCGTGCAAGGGCTACTTTATCGCGATACAGCCCTTCAAGCGTTATCGCGCGCCAACTCGCTCTCAACCGTGTTGCTCACTAGAGTGTTATAGGCGGCGTCACGAAAGGTTACATTGCCACTTAAGACACCCGAAAACGTTTCTTTCGCTGTATATACGATTGTAATTTCGGCCAGATTTTATTCCCTAATTTAACCATTTGTCCAAGATAAACCTGTTGCGCTAATTTCAAGAAGCCATTTTTTATAATATATCTTCCTGTGACTCGTAGGTAGAGTTCTATCTCCATTTTTTATTAAATGAAAAAATGTACACACTTGTTTCAGTTCCATTATTGTTCCTGGAGCCTATCTATGACCAAAAGGTATTAATAACGAAGATTAAAGCAGTCAAAACAGCATCATAAGCTCCTTCCTTCAGAGGACAAAAACGTCTCTAAAATTATGTAAATGCGACTTAATGCGTAATGTGCCCTTTACTCCCGATGTAGCGCAACATTCTTGACTTTTAGACGGTTCAATATGACCTCACATGTGTTAATGAATTTCTTCCTCATCGAATTTCGTGCCTCTTATTATTGTATTGCAATTGCAATCTTGCTTAAATGAAAGTATTAACATACTGTTCCCTGTTTCATAAAACAGCACAAATTAGATATTTTAAGAAGGGAGAAAGACTAGATGTACTGTTCAAAGGCAAAACCAGAAATCAATACGTATTCCCACAGGTATTTCTCTCGGCGAAATATTTATAAAGATATTAATTAATGTAATACAATGATTTGATTTATGTTTCTAAGTTATCGATATATTCCGGGAGACCGGTCGGGAGCTTAGAGCTTGTCCCGGCGGGGGCGGTACCCCGCTGGTGGGAGAGTCCTGGTTAGGGGGAAACATCACTAACCGACGGTAGATCGGCGCCGGATCTCGCCATCCAGCGGGGGAAGATCACCGCCATCTACCGAGAAAAAACATGCACTACACTCACGGGATTAATGACCAAAGTAGTTGACACGCCCGGAAACACGAGAAAACCAAACCAAACCAATCTAAGTTATCGTAAAACTAATCTATGTGTGGATTTCCGACATTTGTAGCACGAAACAAACTAACATTGACGACAAATAATAAGAAAGACTAGCTGTTTGAATTCCCACAGTGTGTCCTCGATTATGGATGTTAAATTTACGTGTCGCATAAAAATTTTATCAATCTGCCTTCCTTAATATTTTGTAACTTGTTTAAATGTCACAGTAGTTCAAAGTAATGTGTCTTAATAATTGAAACTTTCTACGTAGAATTTAAATGAATAATGAATTGAAGTTTTGCGATTGGTTGTTCCTGTATTAAGTTTTACGATTTCGGAGACTCGTGTGGCCTCAAAACAAGAATGCGTGATTGATATCGGATTGATAGTAAATAATTATGAAAACGTGAATGATAAAAAAGAGATCATTGAACCGTCTCGAATGAAACCAACAGAAATATAATTTAGGTCACATCTGTGATATTTATTTCAACACAAAACATTTCCTGTTTTCATAACGTCTTGAGTTTTTCATGCACACTATTGCGTGAGACACTTTAATTAAAAGATTAATAACACTACTTTTTCTATCTTAGTAGGATAGAAATATAGAACAACTTACGGTGTTATCATTATTATGAAGCGTGTTCGGATTGATCTTTTTCTCTCATCCATTACGCAATTATTTCCTTTATTTACTAAGTCTTCACGTCTTCTGTGTTCCATGAGATACTTTTGTTTGACAGCTTCCAAACTACTCTTTTTACTCGTATTTGTACATCAGTCGGCACAGGTTCCTAACAACATTAAAAAGAAGTTTTGGTGTCCACGTTCTTTTACGCAACGGGAGAAGCCATGTTGATTTTCTCTCTTCTGAACTTCTTAATATTTGTCTGCAGTGAAAAAAATAGAATATAGAGAAGAAAAATGTGTGTGGGCGATTGGTAAAAGTGCGCGTATGCATTGGCGAGCAAAGCATTTGACTGCTGTGTGAATGTGTTGGCTGATTAATACAATTTAATTACTGTCCAAATATAGTTTAATCTCTGTGACTTCAATGGGAGAAGCGAAATATGTATACGTTTTCTTGACCTCCAGAACCTCTACACTTTGTTTTATTATACTTGAATAATGATAAGAAAATTCATACTTCAATAGAGATAAGTCAGAATACTTCGCGGAAATATTTGAAAACAATGAATAATCACTCTCGTTTAATAGAAAATATTTCCATCGGTCAACGACCCACAGATTTCATTTGTTGGAAGTGCTTGCAAAATAACTCAATTTTCCACTAAAGACTCACAGAGGTCACGAAAACGTACACAGATACTTATTTCTTATATTTACGTCCACAAGCACAGCAAGGGACCATGTGAATATTTCTAATGGATCAAGAGAAAATACACGAATGATGATACATTCGCAAAATACTCGCAATGAGCTGTATGAAAGCTGACTGAATTTAAAAGAATTCTGTATGCGTAACATACTGAAATTAATTTAGTATTTAATTATATGATCATTCTATTTGAGGTTTGACTGAATAGAGAAAACCAAAGCCGTTACTTTAACGTCAGTCAATGGTATATCATTTATCATTTTCAATGGCGCGTGTAGTTCGATGCAGGATCTCAAGTTCTATCGGTGGAGACACCACCACCTCCCGAGATTGAACATGCAGTACACTTACGGGAATAATGAAATTAGCAGTTGACGCAGTCGGAAACACGAAATATGTTGATGTATTTGTGGAATATTATCACGATATAACTCAAAAATAACGTTTTAACACAACTACTCATACAATGCACACTACTGAGCTTTCGAAAGTTGTATCGAACATGAAATGATGTATAGATCTAATTTGAAGAGTAGATTGCCTTAAGAACTGTCTTCAATGCTGAAGGTGTAGAGCAGGTTCGAAAAAACAATATGATTCCTCGAAAATTTTAAAAGTTAAGAATTTTTCTACCCCTTCCTACAATTACTTTATTGAAAATAGACTTTTTCTTCATGAAATGGCTTCTTCAATTGTAGATCCATAAATAATGTCATGTATTTTTTTAAGAATATGAGTAGCTTTCGCATAATTGTGCATGAAATCGTTTCAATTAAACGAAACCTAAAAAAGGTTTTTCAAAACGGCGCTAAATGTGTTCTTTAAATTTGAAGCTCGAATAGAGCGAAGCTCGTTTTATAATACTACAGCATCGGCGTGATATTAATTAAAGATTCTCAAATTTCGAAAATTGCAGAAGTTGAACTTTCTTTTGAGTATTTTAGGAGCGTTGTTACATATGAACCAGGACTCTGATGGTATAGCGGAGCAAATGTGATGTTCAAATTCATGCCAGGGCGAATTTTTCTGCGGATTGGAAAAATGCGAGTGTAACTAGTAATACAACATTTCGTAACCTTTACAAATAACATGACAATGTGTGCTATCGAAACACAACAATTTTCCTTTCTCGTACACTTTGTGTGTGGAATGTTATGAATTGCTGTACAAACATTTGTGGATATTTTGACCGAAAAAAGTTTTGAGTGTCTCTCATACCAAAATAGTGTATTATTCTTGTTCGTATAAATAGTAACAAATTTGAGGAATTCATGACACAGAAAAGATTTTATTCCTCAAAGCTTCTGTCGGTCAGTCTCTTAACCGTGCCTAAATCATAGCGCCACTAGTGCCTAAATAATTCATAGGATTCTCGCCTTACATCATAAGAAGAAAAAGTATTCGAATTAACTTTTGGACAGAAAAACTGTTATTGCCGGGCCATAAAGATGATTAATCATGTTCCTACATGTAGTCAACTACTTCCTCTAACACTTTGTGTAGTCATAATCCATGGTTCTAACTACCTTCTGAGTCCTTGATACCGAAAAATCGATTGACTGCAAAACGTCTATCTGTCTCTTTCTCTATGTTGTCAATGTTAGCGCCTAAACCGTTTACCCGATTTTCTCCAAAATTGATATTCCTCAAACTGTTTGAACGAACTCTAGGCTTTCGAGTTTGAAATGGGTATTTTGACTTTGGGGAGTACGTTATATGAAGCCTCAATAACATTTTGAATTTTTTAATATGAATTAAATTTTCTGATTAAAAGTTTCTTTCGGAAAGCGCAAAAACGCTTCAAGATGGCGCGAATCTCATTTTCGTTGAAATTCCTCATTATTCGAAAATTCCAAAAGTTTAATTTTGTTTGCATTTTTTTACAACTACAATATCCAAGATCGAGTTTTCATTAATGAAATCTGTTGTTCATAGACATCTTAAAATTAGATGATGTACAATTTTTTTTGAAAATGAGTGGTGTTCGCGTAATTTTGGGTGAAATACAAATTAAACAATTATTTTCTGAAAACTGCACATTTTTTTTCTTTAAATTTTCTTTTCGTATATATGAAAGAACGATTAAAATAATGCTGGTCCCATTTTCGTTGAACCTTCTATATTTTTCAAAAAGTGCAAAAAATGAGCATCGCAAAATTGAAGTGTTTCAAAGAAAAAAAGCATCAGTCGAAAATTGAGAAATTTGAGATAATGATGTCACCTTGTGTAAAATTTTATGCATCAGAGGATAATATCGACTCGGTCCCAAAGAAAACGAGCGCAAAAATAGGTGTTTGGAAGGTGAGTTAGGAATTTTTCTCATTTCCCACAAATCGGATTTTTGGACTAATGCGCTTTTTTTCAGAAGCCCTTCAATAACAATAATGAAGAATTTTGAATATCTGTCTTAAATAAAATGTGTCTTAAAAATAGATCTTCGAAAATGGTCATATACAATTTTTGAAAAATCTAGTAATTTTTTAAATTTAGTAATTGCTGATTTGAAGTTAATGCTATTTATTTTTAAAAAATCCCAAAAACTGCTCCAATTTTTTCTTATAATTATTTCCATAGAGAAAATATGCTTAAAATGGTGAAGACCTCATTTAATTTGAAGTCTAAATTTTCGAAAATCGCAAGAGTTAGAAAAAATGCGAGAAGGTACATGCTGTTGTAGCTCCCTTAGTTTCAATATACGAGTAGTTTTTGCTAGAAGAAGAGTCAAGACAATTTTTATAGCCAACCAAAAAAAATTCTCAAAAACGTCTCTTCATTATATCTTTAATTTTGTTTAAATACTGCCAAGTTTGCTTAATAATATAACATACGTGACTTGTCCATTTAAAATTTCGTAATTTCGAAAATTGCAAAATTTGTTCAACCTTTCCTACGCCTCCAATATTAAAAAGTAGAAATCTTAATGCAATCTAATCGTTAAAATGAGTATTTTTGAATCAATTGCCATCTTTTTTTTTTTTTCAAAATATTTTCGCGATTTTCTGAGATGTAACCAACACAAAACTGACACGAAATACCAAGTGTCGTCTAGACTTGGTTGCATGTAACTGTAAAGCGCATGGATGTCTGGTTCATGTTTCTAAATCGTGAAATCAAAATAAGTTATACTCTCAGGATTCGGGCCTCCTGATGTCAAAAGTGGAAGTCTGGGGTTCTAATCCTAAGTAGTGCAAGCCCCCTTTCTTTGTTCTAGAATATTTCTTTAAATATAGAGCACAATATACTGAATTCAATAGCAAAAGTGGGCCGACATGGGTAGCCAAGATCGTTAGGAAGGGTGTACCTCGACCTTAACCGTGTCGGTTCGCCATGGCCGTCGACGTGCCTTGAGCGCGTCGGATCCAAGGGTATCGGATTGGAGTCCAGCTTGAAGCATGGTTGTTTGCTTTGGTGTTGTGTCAAGGTCACAGAATAGATACTACACAGAAAGGAAAGTAGAGGGCGGCTCCTTTGATCTTCAGTGAGCCACCGCGCAGTGCGGACCGCTATCTTGGAACTGTGCAAAGGAACCGCAAGAGACAGCTCAAACACTATTTGTTAAAAAAAGGCTCTAAATTTTTTCTAACTTATCTAACGGGTAGTGATAATTACACAGCGTATTATGACATAAAATTCTTTTTGGTGTATTATTTGTCACACCATTAATATACAAATTTCCAGCGATTTGGAAACACCATTGCATTTGTACGTTAAAGTGCTTTAAATGACTTCAAATAAAGTTTTCCGAAAACTCAAAGTTTTCTGAGAAAAAATTGCTTTAATTTCACATTTTTAGTGAAGCTTAAATGATATTTTCTTTAAAACGGCTCCAAATTTTTGATTGAAAATTGTCATTTAGGACGAGGTTTTACTCTTCTTTAATATTCTTAAAGAAATATTTCGATTCAACTATTGGGAACCGAAGAATTGAGAAAATTTCAAAAGAATGTACTTTGGGAGGAATGTACTTTGGCTAGAGTATGTGGCAAGTCCGATATAGTTTATCCGGACCAAAGAAAATAGAAAACTAATACGACAAAATCTGTGACATTCGTAGCACTACTAGTTATGTATTTATAATTATTTACCTTTTTATCTCTATTTTTTATATTTGCCTATGTGCGATATTAACATTTGCCTTCACTAAACAAATGTCCCCTCGAGTTACGTATGTTTTTGCTAGTTATACAATCAAATACAACAAATAAAACGGAAATAATGGGCACCTTCACCATCGTTCACCACACAACAAATGCCGGGTCGTACTGCTGTTTACACACTTTCAATATGGCGACCATGCGCATCATATCGAGATATGGTTGAGTGCAGCTTCCTTTTGTGTGTAGTACATATTCTGTGGTAGGGTATAGCTTTCCCAAGTATCACGTTCAAGCATTTCCTTCCAGTTCACATATTTTTATTCCTGGCCGGTCTAGGTGGCGCAGGTTATCAGGGCACTTGCTCTCATTCACGCGCTGCACCCATACTGTGCGTTTGAATCCTGGATAAAGCATGGACATTGTGAGTTGGGGTGCATGGCTCCCCCACCCATCATGTCAAATCTCCTTCCTTTTCATTTACAGACCCGGAACTCTTCCCCCAGAACCGCCTACACGCACACAGTCGTAAAAGGGCCTATGGGTAAGGAGCAAGGGAGCGGAATACCTCAAGAACCCGCGAAAACAAGAGATTACGAAAAGCAAGGATTAGGAAAGCAAGGATGCGTGTAATTGCTCACGGCTTCCTGCAAGAATCAGGAATGTCAGGCGTCTCGACTGTGCGATTTCTCCAAAGAACAATTATGATGTATTGTTCAAAACAATGAGTGCGTATTTCTAGTGCTACTGTAGCATTGTTTTCATCAGATCTTGGACAGGAGTTTATATTCAAATCTTGTGGAATGTAGTGCTACAATCCTACCTATGTCTTCTTCCTGAAATAGTAACTCGTAATTTATTTGAACTGTTTAAAACCTGGATATTCTATTTTGAAGAGAAACATATTGGTTTATGTTGCTTCTCTTGCACATAATATAATTGTAATACAGACTTTACAATTGTAAGTAAAATATTTTTCCTCCCAGTTTACATTTCTTGAAAGTTTCTTTTTACAAACGATATCCCACTATTGTTCTTTCGTGCGATTGTATGGACAACTCAAATTCTATGCATGCCATCAGATCGATTGAATGGCAAGGAGGCACATTGTAGTGTGTGCAGCGCATAGCTTTAATTTGAAATGCATTTTTCAAGTTCATGTCTGCAATTTAATGTCGAAAAGACGCATCGCGTGGACGTAGCCTAAGAAGGATTTTTTACTTTTGAGGTCGCCTTTTGTGCAAATGGTGTAGAGTTTCGTTTGTAGTAAATGAAATTGTAGTAAATGAAATTGTAGTAATTTGAATTTGAAGTAAATGAATTTGAAATGTTTTCATTATGATTTGCTATTTTAGTTACTGCTGAAAAAGGATATAATTTTCAATTCAAATGTAATTGAAAGACTGTCTTTCTGTAGACTATGATTATGGTTATCATTTGAATCTTGTCGAAAGACTTTTCTAACAAACTGAGCCTCATTATACGATATACGTGTATATATATAAACCGACATCACAGTATCCCTATATGCTCTTTCATTATTTCATTTCAGTACTTGTTAACAAATTCTAAGAAATTAAGCGACAGTATTTTTTATAAATTAAGGTAATATTTTATACTTTATTAAAAAATTTGAGAAGTCATCTTTAATAAAAGAAAATGTGCTATTTACCAACAATATACTAACTAGATGTTAATTTGCATGCCGGTTCAAAACGAATAGATTGCCTCATGTTAGCGGTTTCGACATCGACATACTTCCAAGGTGTAGCGATTAGCATGTCGAACTGTTATATCGAAGTTCGCGGATTCAAATCCGATCATTACAGTGGATATTTAGTGGCGAAAGCCTTATTTCGGAGGGGAAGTAAAGTCGACTGTCCCATGTTGTAGATTTGTAGCATATAAATGATCCTTAATCCTAAAAGTGCTTCTGACCTAAATTCCAATAGCATTTCGCCCCCGAGTGATACTTTCTTTCATTGAGAGATAGCGAAAGAAGCGTAGCGAAATTCGCTTGGACATGCAGAAGAGCATTATTGAATTGAATTGATGTAGATGGGCATGTGAAATTAATATCTCAGTGGAAGGTAAGGAGGGCTGCCAAATCAGTAACATCATGTATTTCCTAGTATGGGAAAATTACCTTGGATATACCATAATTCGTAGGGATATATCTGTCTATCGTATTAAAGAAAAATGATAGTTATTTTTTATATATAATCACCTTATTTAATATTAGACAGTGATTTTGAGATTTATATTAACTTTATTAATAAAACATTCGTCAGTTTGGTTTTGTAAGAATTTTTTCTGATAAATGTCTTAACATTTCTGATCACGTAATTAGTCCTCGTTTTAAGAATCAATATGATCAGTGAAATTCATTACCAAGTTTTCTTACGTCAAAATTATACACATATACACACACTTCATTTGCAAATTGTATCAAAATCACTTAGCAGTGTTAAAAGTACGCATTTCAAAAAATCCCTCTCCTATTTCCTGGCAACAAAGGTCACCTGTCAAAAAATAACTTGATTTTATATAATTAATTATTTTGACAGCATCACCCAGTATACTATTTTTATTTATACGACATGCTCTTTGATTTCAAAACTGTTTGTGCTGAAACGCTTCCCTGCCATTTTTATTGTGTAATATGACAAAAACCTCTGGTGATTGATCTGCTTTCATCCATGAAAAAACGTAACAATTGATTGCTTTTGTAATGTATGAGTTAGTTTAAAATCACACTGTGCTGTATGGCTTGATCAAAAGGAAAAGAATTGGCAGTTTTCTCTCTGTCTGCCAAATTCACATATTTCACTCTTGTGAACAAAATGACAAAATCAGATGGTAGTGATTTCTTTAGCGCAACGTGTTTACTTGAGTTCAAATTCAAGAAAGTCAAAAACGTGCATCAATACACTAAAATCTTTATGATTTTGCATTGAAGTCTTCAAATATCCGAGTCAATCTCCCCGGAAGGGGTACTCTCTCACGCAAGTTTAACTCCCTCATCGCGTAGTCTGCACTAAGATCTAGAAAAGTCTGACAGAACAGCGAGTCCGCGAATGTATCTCCAAAACCCATGTTGTGTTGAAGCCCCATGTAACCACATTCTACCCTGTAGCTCAGACTGTTGTGGAGAGAATAGTCGTCTGATTGTATGACACAATTAATCGTAATGTCTTAATGGTTATCATTAAATAGATAAATTTGGTTAAGTACTCTAAGGCCAGTGATAAAATGTTACATTTAATGACAGTCAGACATTTTCTGAGGTCTATATTTATGTAGAATGCGTCCTTTTCGAGAACATTGTATTTAATTCTGCATTTTTAGAACTGTCTTTAAAAGGATCTTTAGTTTTCTCGAGACACTGAACAAGTCGTTGATAAATAGACAGGTGCTGATGTTGCCCCCATCTGGGCCTCTACTTTAAAGAATATGGCGACTTAACTAAATAACATCTTTTCTCATTTGGAGGATGAAAAGTTGTCGCCGAAAATCATCATATCAGTTCAGAGAAGTCTAGAAGTGAACTTCTGTGATAAGCAATTGCTGTTCTCTGATGTTTTTGGGTGAATGGTAAATGTATAACTGGTAGTGCTACGTCTTGCAATTGAAATGTATTACCTATGCATCAAAATACCTGTAAAATGCCCTTGTATATAATGCATTACTTGAAATATATTCATTATCTAGAACTATTGAACCGATGAACATTTTGTGGCAAATTATTCTCGGTTTAAGGATTCATGATGAACGGCTGGCAAGCCCTCTATTTTCAATGTTGGGAAAACACTTGAATTGGGACCATTAAGATTGATGTGATCAGAGTAATAGAAATTCATGTTATCAGTGAATTGAAAGTCAGTGAAAAAAATTGACAAATTGTTCACTGAAATCTATTCGTTAGTACGACGAGTGTGTAACGTTTCTTTCACAGATTTATTATCAATTTTATTTTAGGAAAGAAAACAAAAGCAGTTTGCATATTATGTTATCGGTTATTTAAATTTGTCAAAATAGATTTTATTTCGTCTAATGTTTTTGGTAAAATTGGAAATAAAATGAGTTAAAAACTGAACTTATGTCGACGGCAAAAATTCGTACTGTCGGGGACTTAAAACGAAGTGAAGAGCTAGAAACAAGACCCACGCTATAAATTCAGAAATGTTTGAGTTTCCATATTACATATAACATGTAGTATGGAAACTCAAACATTTCTGATTTTATAGTTTCATAAAATTTAATTTAATTGACTGAAAAATATTTATTTTTATTTTATGTAAACTATTTTTATAGCAGAATTCTTTTTCCATGGGAATATGGAAATCGAAAGTTCACATGATTCTTTCTTGGCAGCAATAAATTATTTTACACCTTTCCTGAACGCCCTGAAATTCTCGACTGAAATTCTTTCTAGTATTCCATTTAATTCTCCGCAAAACGTAAAAGCTCTATCTATCTCGTCGTACATGTAAATTTCATTGCATCAATATCTGCAAGTCTATTTTCCCCTTCACGTTCACTTCCCTTTTAGCACCAATTTCGCATTTGATTGTGCCCTAGAAGCTTCTCAATAACTGTAAAGTACTTCAAATGTGACGCCATTCATTGTAAGTATCAATTCCTTCAAAGAAGTCTTAAACTCTCCATTCGATTTTAAATTAAGGTTATAATTTGGGTTTTTAAGTTCGCTATGCCCAATTAGGAAGTAGTAGGATTTTTGAAATTATAAATCACCCGACCTCCTAGTTAATATCTCTCGAAATATTTTTATCTTCAGAGACAATGCTCAAAATTCACACAGACATGAATGTCCGAGATGTAGTTTCGAGACAATGTTTAATAAGCTCGTGTACAGGTGAAATGGGGAAAATGCCTCCATTGATTGTGAATCTACTATTGGTTCATGCAACCAGAGAGCCATTCGCCATTATGTGTTTTCCTGGCCACGTTTGTATTATTTGTTTAATATTTTTAATGAATCAGAGCTTTTAGTATTCCTGAAAGGAAAACTTATTATAAAATCGTAGTATTATATAGGAATATGAGTTTCTTAACATTGTTTTTGTCGATTTTCGTTTTCCCAAAATTAATTTTGTACTCTGGAATGACACTTTCGAATACGTTCTCTATGAGTACAGACGTCCAAATTAAAAAAACAGATCACTATCGGAGATCACTTGACCTTCATCGTGAGCACCATTGAGTTGCGCGTGCAGAATGTCCACAAGACGAGCAGTACGACCGCTAGGGCGGCACCAGAAAGGTGTTATTTATTCGTACGCCATAGGACGGTTTTGTACGCGGAACTTTTTATAAAAGAATGGGAAAGTAAAGAGAACAAAATCATGAAGATAATCTTTCTTTTGATCTGTTTTACTCGGTTTGAAGTTAACGCGATGCGCTGCAGCGACCGCATTCTATAAAGGGAAAATAATTTCAAGTAAATGTTTAAAATTTTGGAAAAGGTCAGATGTAAGAAAACAGGAATTATTGTGTATTTTTGAACATGTTATCAAAATTTCTTCCCCAAAATTGATGTGTTTTCTTAATATTTTACAAAATCGGGAAGGGTGGAATTGCATACAGTGCATGTGGAAAGATGTGCAATGATTGTCAACGTGACGAACACTAGATATGCTCTTCATAGGGCACATACGTCTTTTGTAATGATGTGCTTTGGAAATATAGATCATCAGTACTCCTAAACTGTTTTCAGGAATGTGGGATTTCTGATGCGGTGTTGTTGACGTTATTACATGGGTTAAAGGAAGTCATCTCCGTGAACATAATATATTTATGTAGATAGCCGACTTTTGCCGAAAGCAGCTAGACTGATGATGACGACAAAGCCGTCGAAAGCCAGGTATCTAAATAAATATATCAAGTTGACGGAGATGATTTACTTTATTTCTTCATTTCAGGAATGTGACATGGTGACTTCATACTTCATGGAGTGACCCCATCAGTATAGTTTTGAGTGTTATAAATTTTGCGCCTTGTCATTAATAGGCGAAAAACAAGTACAGTGAATGTAGATGTGACTAATCCCAACAGTAATATATAATTATCTCTTCATCGCATGCGGTGTAGTATCTTCTTTCCATTCTACCCTGCTCTTCCAGCCGTATTGTTTACTGGTTTGTATCGGGACGAGCAGCCTTTGCTTATTTCTCATTTGGCTGTTTAGCCATTAGCGCCGCTGCCCGTTTGGCTGTGCGGTGCCCCGCAGGCTGGGTCAGCGGCACTGCGTGCGCGGGCGGCGTGCGTTGATGAGTAGCGCGCGCACGATGCTCTTTGATGGAGGGTGCGCGCCGCGCCGACCGGACCCCACCGCACTGCTCGTCGCCCGCCTGGGCAGCGCCCCGCTGCGGTGTGGCTGCGGAGGCGTACGACACGGCACGAGGGATACGGCACTCCTGGCTAATCCCGGCTTCGGGACAGGCGACCGTCGCTCTGCCACGTCCCTCTCCGTCCCGTCCTACTCTGCTCTGCGCCGCCCCGCCCCGCCCCGCCCCGCCCCGCCCCGCCCGCCCCGCCCTCCGCCCTGCTCCGCCCCGCTCCGCCCCTCCGCCCCGCTCCGCCCCGCTCCGCCCGCTCCGCCCGCTCCGCCCGCTCCGCCCGCTCCGCCCGCTCCGCCCGCTCCGCCCCGCTCCGCCCCGCTCCGCCCGCTCCGCCCCCCCGCTCCACCCATTTCGCTTTGTTCCACCCGTCCGCTGTCCGTGCCGGCCTGTCCTGCTCCGTCCCACCCCACCTCACCGCGCGCCGTCCCATCTCGCTCCATCTCACTCCGCTCTTCCCCGTCCCTCTCCGTTTCTCCTCGTTTCGTCCCGCCTCGCTCCATCCTGCTTCTCTCCGTACTCCCCGGCCCGCCCCATCCCGACCTATCCTTCCCGCCGCGCCCCGCTACGCGTCGCTCCACGCCGCTCCTATCGGTCGCGCAACGACCACGCGCCTCGCGCTTTCATAGCGTTCCATGGCAAGGGATGCAAGTTCAACTCTGATATTCCACACACGCGCAAACGTCTCTTGTGCGCTAGAATAGTATTTTATAAAGAGTCGTTTGGTTCACAGAGATCGAAGAGCCATTTACTCAAACCTTCACTAAAAAGGATATTCAAAAGAGTAAATGAAACCCCCAAACGCTAGGTGGAAAAGGGTGTACTGAAGCAGCCAGAGGAAAAGCACCGTAAATTGCAGTTTCAATGCAACTGACATTTAGTTTTATGGTCACCGTTCGACGTGAAAGATTATTGTGAGGAAAAATCACACTAAATCGGAAGCATACGCAAGTGGGCCACCTTTTACTTCGTGTCTTCTCACGCCCACAAGACCATGTAATCCATGTATTTGACATTAGCGTATTCCGTCGCATCGGTATTAACGTGTGTTGATGTAAAGACATGGTGAAGAATAAACAACATGACTTGATATGTATAAGCTGATTATCCGCCGTTGCCCTGATATTTATCACAACATCCTAATACGCAGTCTCGCCTGCTTCGGACCGTTCCCGCCCGGCCAGCCCCCAATCAGATCCTGCCCAAGCCCCCGCTTGACCCTGCCCTGCATCATTTCGATTGCGGAGATGAAACATTTCGAAATTGTTGAAATGTGTACGTATCTTTGATACGACACAATATCGATAGTATAACTATTGCAGGAAAGAGAACTAAACCATCCTATTAACAATTATTCTAAATATCATATTCTAAAACATTTGTAGGGTTAACAACTTTTGAAGATAATGTTTATTAATGAATGCGGGAATGAAAGGTTTTAAGCTGAAAAAACTTTCAAATATTGTTGCCTTGGTAAAGAATTTTAATAAATGTCATCCAGGTGGATATGAGAAATGTTTGTATGCAACAAAAAATCAATTTCCTTTGCACACAATGGATGTGTGCTGCTATGTACCGAAAAGTTTAATGTACAGTATTTTACACAAGATAGCTGAAATATTACAAGAATCTGTCTAGATTATTTTGCAATACTAAATAAATAAATAAATATATATAAATAATAATGACTTTATTTATGTGGCGAGACTCGGGCCATCAGGCCCGCTCTTCCGCCTAACCACGTAATACATAAATTTATAGATGAGAATTGAATTAATAGATACATTTAGTAAATAAAAATAATACAACTTAAGATGTCATGCCCTGGCTCACAAACGTGACAAGAATACAACGTCCCAGCATTTGCCTTAAGCGACGGGGAAACCAGGAAAACAAGAAGTGTGCATGCTCTTCAACATTGAGCAACAAAAAATATAATTAAGATAATTTTAAAACAAAACAAACATTACTGACTCAGGAAACTCTAAAGGTTTGCCTGAAAATATAAACTCTAAGAGATATTAATTTAGCAATACGTATCAAATGTTGACAAAAATCTAAAATACATTCATGAATCATAAAAGCAATATAGAAATGCACACAACCACCTGGCAGGACGACGGCTTAGGCCGATTTTAGATTTCAACATCATGTACCAAGGAAAAGACGCATTCAGTCAGAGCCATGACAAGTTAGATAATAATGAATTAGAAAATACTGGTAGATAATACAAAAACCTTTTAACCCTATAATATACTTAATTTAGACTAATTATACTATTGTTAATTAAATTAAAAACTAACTTAAGAAAACAAAGAAAAGAACAAAACTGTTAAAAAGCCCTATAAAAATTTACATTTAACTTACAATTTTGAACTCACTTAAGAACTAACTTAAGAAAATACAAGAAATGGAAAAACTGTTAAAAAGCGATATAAAAATTACATTTACTTTACAATTCTAAACACATTTAGTACACACTTTCACATCATACAATATCAGCTCAGAAAATAGTATTTAAATGTTTTTGAATGATCGCAGACTTTACATTTCTAACATTTACTGGAAGACTATTCCACTTCTAGTCGTCGCTACTAAGTAAGATTTATTGTAAAGTTAGTGTTGCTTTGGAATATTGCATAGCAAAGATTTCTCGAATCTTCTTGTTTTAAGATAAGAAATTTTATGAGAGAGGTAGTAGGTACACCTGTATTTAATATTTTGTAGAAAAGACACAAACTATGAAACATGCGTCTGGCTTTCAAGTTTAGTATGTTATTAGCTTTGTAGTATCCGATATGTGATCATACTTTCTGATATTATATTGAAACCTAACACACGCATTTTGAACTCTTTGAGAGCGTCAGCAGTTGATTTCTTTACATTACCGTACACAATGTCACCGTAATCAAGCAGAGGAGTAAGAGGATTTTACTAGTAGTTCTTTGGTTTTGGGTGGAAGGCATTTGTAAGCACATTTGAGTGAGTACATTGAAGCATACACTTTGGCAAGTTTCCCGAACATGAGGTTCTAATTTAGGAATTTGTCGATGGTCAGACTGAGATTTTTACTTGTGAGCCTAGAGGAACAGTAGTGTTATCCAGTACGATATGAGGAATATTTAGATTTTAAGTGCTTTATGGGACCAACAAGAGCCAATTATAATTGATTGAGATTTTAATGGATTTAGCTAAGGCCGTTTCTCAGTGACCATTCATGTAAAGAGGCTAAATCCTGATTTGTTTTACTATTAACTGAGCCACTTCAGAAGGTTTCCCACTGACGTAGATCTGTAGGTCATCTGCGTACATATGATGATTGCATCTTGATAGCACTGACGGTATATCATTTACATAGATAAGGAAGAAAGTGGACCAAGTACGGAGCCCTGTGGCACTCCACGTGAAACTGGTTTAGGTGACGAGAAAGTGTTTTCTACAACTACGACCTGTTGTCTATTACTAAAATAACTTGAAATCCACGATAAGGTAGAATCAGAAAACCGAGACATTTACATTTTGCCAGAAGCACGTCATGGTCTACTGAATCGAAGGCCTTGCTAAAATCTAAAAGCGTTAACGTTGTTATATTGCCTTCATCCAGAGATTGACGAATGTCTTCGATGACTCTAGCAAAGCTGTTTGCGTACTTCTACCTCCCTAAAACCAGATTGAAAATTATTGAGAGCATCATTTATGGTGAGATACTTGTTTATTTGTTGACGTACAACTTTTCGAGGACTTGGATAATGTTGGTAATATGCTGATAGGTCGATAATCACAAGATTTAAGGAATTTAAACATTTCGGGAGGACGAATGTAAGCTTGTTTCACAATTGGGAAAAATCCGATTGTTAAAGAAAAGTTTATTATGTGAGTAAGCGCTGAAGAGCATCTTTTAAAACCAATTTTAATTGCTTTGCCGTTATATCATCGAGCCTTTTGAATTTGATTTGAGTGCCTTCACAATTTTTTCGACTTCTTGGCAGTCAACATTGTTGAAATAGAAACTATCGTCACAGGGTGAGGTCATGTGATTCCAGAGAGTAAAGTGTCTTTCTTTAATAATAGGGTCTATTTTATGTGCAGGGAAGCAAAATAGTCATTTAGGTCATCTAGGGAATTTCTAATGAACTGTCATTTGATTTACGTTTGCAAATTCCTAAGTTTTTCAAAGTGTTCCATACTCCTTCGTACTGGAATTTGTTTGGAAAAGATTATGATAATAACGAATCTTAGCGTTTCTGATTTGTTGTTTTACGAAATTTCAAGTTTTTATACTCCTTTCATTTTCATCGGTTTTAGAAATTTTAAAAGGTTATATGCGGAGTTTCTAACTTTCATATGAACTTTTATCTCATTTGTAAGCCATGGAGCAGCAGGCCGCGTGACACGAAGTTTTCCATGGAGCGTGCTTGTTAAAAAGATTCGTTATGATTTCATTGAACATATTTACTTCGAGTCTATTGAGTATTGTTGATAAACTTGGTGCCAAGGTGCATGTTCACTGTCTACTTGAAATGCTGTAAAATCTAAGTTTTGTAATCACGGTAATTGATTGTTTTGTTTTTGTATTTAGTACATTTAGCCAATATACAACAAAGAGTAAATCATGGTTTGAAATACCGGAACAGGAACTTGACCATGTAGTAATACTTTGGAAATATCTGAGACAATCAAGTGATCAATCCACGATTCTGCTTTAGATGAGCTATGAGTAGGATTCAATTTTAATATTTGCAAATTATAGAATTGAAAGTATGAATAAAGTTAGTGGTAGATTTTGTGATGGGATTTTTAAGTCGCAATTAAAATCCCCATTACAATAATATCTTGATACTTATCTGTAAATTCTGAAAGTGAATCTCTAATTCTGACAGCCGTCCGTATTTGGAGGCCAATATACAACCCGACAAGTAGATGTTTTCCCCAATTACCATATCAACAAACATGTATTCCAAGTTCGAGAGTTACTAGTAGATGTTTTATTATTTTACAATTTATATCATCACGCACAAACATAGCAACACCCCACCGGATTTCTCTTTTTAAAATTTAATTTTATTATATTTCTATCATTTCGTATGAGTTTATATTTAGGATCGACACAGATCAGACGCGCAGTAGATTTCAACCAAGTTTCACTAATTTATAATACGTGTGAGCTAGCTTCAGAGAGAACATGACAAATTTCTGCGTGATGTTTCTTTAGAGATTGCGCGTTAATGTGAAAGACAGACAAGTCACGAGGAAAGTGCGAAATGGACGCGTTGAGATCAGAGAGTGTAGCAGGGCTTCGAGGGGTAGGTAGCAAGCTTAACGCCGGACAGGGGCCAATGTCCCAGGTAGGTATGTCCAGGGGCGCGGTTTCCGGCAAGACTTGAACTATAATTGAATTAGGAAAAAGAATGTGATATTTTGAGGCTCCACTTGAATACATATTAAGATATAGTAACTCTCCTACGGTTCACCTAAAAGTGAAATTAATAAAAGATTTTTAGGAAAGAAAAAACACTTATTGCCGGAGCCCCTCACTAGTATGACTAACATTTAGTTCTTTTTCGTTCTGGCTACCCTCTATCGCTTTCCTCCTGGCGTAATCCAACTTTCATATTGCCTCTCAATTTCTTCCACATCGTTGTTTCTGCTTTCGAAGCATTTCATTCTCTCCCTCTTTTTTCATTCTTCATAAGGTTTAAACATAACGTTAGAATTATTGTTATTACCTCTCTTTCTGTTCCGTTTTTATTCATTTTCCAAAAGGAAATTAGTTTTACGGACTGATGAAGGCAGAGAAGGAAGGATTTTAAAAGGCTTGATATAGTAAACACAATTATTTCCCAAAGTCATTTATCATGTTATATTTTATTACTTCACAACTTGCATGTCTACGTCAGAAAAAAGACGTCCCTCACGTACGTTTTTTCCTTAAAGGTTAATTAAAAATGAGGTAATTCTCAACGATATTTCAATGTTATTTCATTTAACAGATTATCAAAGACTGATTTACAGTTCGTTATTTTAGTGTTCAAAAATATTGAGATTACGCCCAGATTTACTTAGTATCATAAGTACTTACAACATCAGAAAAACGAAAACGATTCATTCATGTATTACCGTTGAAACCATATAATACCGCCGGGAGAAGACTCGATTATCAGAACAGTATGAAAAATTTGGCGGGTGGTTATTACGGACTTCCGTCGCGTGTGCATTTCTAATATTTTGTACACAATTGTGCACTAGAAAAAGTATCTTCAGAGAACATGGCCTTCCATGAATGTAGTTGGAAAGTTATTATTTTTTTCATAAATGTGGTGTGGGCCGAAGTGAAATGTTTACTAATAAATTAAGTGTGATTTATTAATAAAGAGATCAAATGGTTGTTAATGTTTCCAATTTTTTAACTAATGTTCTAAGAGAAAGTGAATGAGTAGTTAAATATAACAGTTTATGTTGGAGTAAGGAAATAGCTCCAAGTTAGCGTACAAACTATCTAACCCTTCAAAGCGATAATTAGCGGTATTGTCTAAGAATTATAAAATTTTGCGTACGTTCAATGCAAAAATGCAAATTTTAAATACGTTCAATAATTTATACTCCTCACTATTTTCAATTTGTAAACAATTTTTATCTATTTTATTTTTTAAATTACACATAATGTAAAAATGTATAATTTCCGCTTTTGTATACTCGCACTCTTTCTCATTTTCTTTATTACCTTCACCTTCCTTTTCAAGCCACTCACTCTCACTCTCACTCTCACTCTCACTCTCACTCTCACTCTCATTTTTCTCCTCTCACTCTCACTTATTCATTCCCTTCTTCGTTAATATTTCTCACTCTACAACTTTCATCTCATTCGCCCACATCATTCAAATGCTAGTTTGAAGCAGCCAGGTCATAACCGGCCTGAGTGGTTCCCAGCCGCTGTCAGAGCCCGTTAATTGATGCACGTGTGAGTAAGGCTTACAGGAAACGGCCCCAAGCAAGGTGGCTGACAGGGACGCGGCGAGGGGAGGGTCCTCATTACGACTCCGTGCCTCAGATAAGAGTGATCTCTTCACTTTTTCAAACCAATGGATGTCTGATGAAAGAGGGAGTATTTAAGATATCTCGAATCAAATGCATTTACATACATTTGTGTGTGGTGGTGGTAACACACACATTATATATATATATATATATATATATATATATATATATATATATATATAATGTGTGTGTGTGTGTGCGTGCATGTGTGTATGTGTGCGTGCGCGCGCGCGCGTGTGTGTGTAGTGGAGTTGCTGCGACAGTAAGTAAAATTTCAAAATGATTTTGTCTGTACACTAATGTGGAAAAAAATGCTTATTTCATTATTTCTAAGTTTTGAAAACAAACTTATGGCATTTAAGCAATTTTGTTACTTTGACTCGTGCAGTATATATCAATTAGAATGAATCCAAGTGGATTTACTCAAGCAAGCAAATCGATCGACGAGAATGAAATGCAGAGAACAGAAGTTCTGGGAGTGGGACTTCTAAGCGTGCGTCAAAGCCGCCGAGTGCGAGACGCAGCGTCATTCCACTCCACGCCACGCCACGTCACGCCACGCCACGCCAATCTACGCTACGCCACGCCACGCCACGCCACGCCACGCCACGCCACGCCACGCCACGCAACGCCACGCCACGCCACGCCACGCCACGCCACGCCACGCCACACCGGGCCATGCCATACCATGCCGCGCCACGCTATGCCGCGCCACGCCATGCCGCGCCGCGCCGCGCCGGCCGGCGACTGGGTTCGTTGGCCGCGCGCACCAGGGGAACTGGAGCTGCTTGTTCGGGTTCGTTGACCCGCTCGTGCCTCTGCCCCCCGCCCTCCGCACGCCTCTCTCCCTGCGCCCACCCTCTCTTCCTCCCCCCCCTCCCTCCTCCTTATTTCCCCTCTCTCCTCCCCTGCTTCTCGCGCGCCCCTTTGCCCCCGCTCGCGCTTGGCCGTTGCCTCTTTTTTTAAACTTTTAATCTGGCTGGCGCGATGCCTGGTCGACCGCCCAGTTGCGTGGAGGACGGTGGGGGGAGGGGCGGAGCGGGGCGGGAGGCGGCGGGGAAGGGAAGGGAAGCGTAAGCTGGAAAGGGAACTATAGTTTGACGAGTGAAGAAAGTGCGAGTGTCGCGCATGCGTGTGAGCCGGACGTTCCGCTTTTCGCTACCTTTCATAGGGTTTAGTCGATTTCCAGGTGTCTCTATCCTTTTCCCCACAGTGAGTTCACTTTTCTCTTCACTTGCTCGCTCTCAACCTGTATGCTGTTCAAATATAATTAAAAACAGAAGAGAGACTCACATCTGCAAAGATTCTTGGAGTATTAATAATGAAGTATTTTTACTACTGTGCAATTCGTGTATATTTGTGTTATTACCTAGAACACCGAAAGCCAAATTCAGTAATGAAGGAATCTTGTATGGAAATGTCACAGAGAAAAGCTCCGTTTATTTTGTGTTCAGTTGCCATTGATAAAAGAAGTGTTTACGTGCACCTTGAAATTACAAATAGGATATGTACGTTTTGACCCGGGATTCTTACCGGTGTTATTGTGTCAGAAAATGTTTTTTATAAATAATTACAGATATAAAATATTTCAATAGCATATCAGGGGATTGCGGGGTAGTCGTGCATAGAATTGAATTACTTTCTTAAAAGTGCTTCCTACTTCAATAAACACATGAAAAAATTAGGCTCAAAATTCGATAGGAAAACAGCACTTGATAGAAACAACTAATTGGAGAGCAAAAAGAAGAAGAGAAATCTATCGAGATTTTTTTGCGCTTCCAAAGTGATAGTGTTGTCAGGAGTCCTCACGATCGCTGTCATATTTTTTCTCCTACTGTGGCACAGCAGAAGAAGACAAGGCCTTATCACTGGAAGGGCAATTAGTAGTAGCAAAACAAATTCTTAGAAGGATATATTTTTTTAAAGTTTCGTCCCCTCCAATCATTACACAAAGGTTTAGATTTTGTTTTTCTTTCTTTTACATCAAAGCACAACCGTAAGAGAGAGGAAATATTAGACTCGTTACGAAACATTGTTCAATGATGCTTCAGACACGCCCCTTTTCGTAGCACGAAACGAATTGTGGCGGCGTCATGAGGGCCGACGGAAGGGGTAATCTGGTGAATACTGAAATTTCCGTATTTGAGATATTTTTTGTATGGAGGTCATACTAGTCAATTTCATGTTTAATTTAATCGACGAATATAATTGTGAAATCACGTATTATATGATGCACATTTAGGTTTAAATAATTTCCGATAAAATAGCGTCTAATGTGTTGAAATCGCTTTTGTGTCTCTGGTTGTCATGTATTATCCCCCGCCTTTTTATCTGTGTATTTATTATCCATAAACTTTGTTTCCTCATTCCATACCTCAGAAAATCATATCCCGCCTGCCTTGGGTGTCGTGTCATCCATCCACTTCCCCTTCGACGTGCCATTCCGCTCCGCGGCTTCTTGGCCAACTCGTGGCGCGGCGGCGTGGCGCGGCGGCGCAGTGGGTGCGCGCGCTCCCTAGCGGCGGCGCGCCACAACGCGGGGAGAGACGCGACGCGCCGCGACGCGGAGCCCGGCAGGCCGCGCGCGCGACTTCCGGCCCCGCTCGCCGCGGCGCCTCATGTGAATACGCAGGGACGCCGGCGACGCCGTCGTCGTCGATAGCGGCAGCGGCGTGTGGCGACGGCGGTGGCGAAGGAGAAGGTATCGACGGCGAGCGCGGGCTGCGGATATCGACGGCCACGGCCTACCTGTCGATGCTGAGCGACCGCCGGATGGGTCGTTATTGACTCGCTGCGGGCGGCGCGGCGCGGCGTGGCCGCGAGCCGGGCCCAACGAAGCGCACCTCCGTAGAACTCGCCTGCGCATCCGGCACGGGGAGAGGGGAGGCCCGAGGCGGCGAGAGCCAAGACGTTGGTGAAACGAGAGCAATTGGAACGACACGGATCCCTGTAATTCTATGGATACGAACATATTGACTTCTGACAACAGAGTGGCACGCCCGATGACTTTGACAATGGCTCATCGAAGACATTGAATGTGAAGGCGACAACGGTATATACTGACGATGAAACTACACGAAAATTTGTAGAGGCCGATGTGAGGATTCGCCCTTGATGATGAATGTGGGCGAGAAGTAAAAGGCAAGTACAATCTCTGAAACAGATTGAGCGGCGAGCACAACAGGAAGAAATCAGAAGACGTAATAAAGCACTGACGTAAATTTTTGGAACAATTAAAGAAAAGCCTTATAAGATTTCAAAAAGTTCACTCCTAACTACACGACAATTGTGTCCTCAAATTCGGGAAAAGTTCTAAATTTTATTTATTGATATTATAATATTTTGCTTTGCTTTGTTCACTTCTAACATTTGACAATATATATTATTATGTTAGGGATATAAATTATTTTGTAATAAAGAAATGAATCATGACGTGAATATTTTAATAAATAGTCATTGAATTAATACGTTGAGTACATTACAACAGTTGAATACTAAATTAATTTTGTACAAATATCAAGTGATAATTGTACGCAGTTCCAATCCAATGATTTTGTCGCTTACTTAACTACTACCCCACCGTTTGCACACAAAATAACCTTAATATTTCGTACTAATTCTACTGTGTTTTGCTAACGACGCAAAAACTATGTGGCTCATACAAATAAACATTTATCATATTATTTTGATGGTTGAATTTAATTTTCATGTTTTAGCTGCTATTTATAGAATAATTCACTTTTAGTGTGTTTTGTTGATTACAAATGAAATTGAACTCATGACTTGACGAAACTTAAACAATTGTAAGTGGATGTGAGCAAACGAGCTAGTTTGCGTACAAGAAGTTACTCAGTAGCACTCTTAATTAACTATCTAGGAATGTTAAAAGAAGCACTGCCGTAATAATAATAATAATAATAATAATAATAATAATAATATAAATAATAATAATAATAATAATAATAATACAATGTGTCTATAATTTTTCCTGAAATCACTTGCTTAAAATTATAAATAGAATTTACGACCTTTGAGTGCAAGTTAATTACGACACCAGGATGTTAAGTTGATTTAAAATTGTTACGTTTCGTGGGTGCTTGATGCTCCCTTTTGGTACTGGAATTAATATTAATATTGTAAACTTATTCAATATTATATAACAGTTACAACAATATAGAATATTACATTATCATAATTCAGTTGCTCTGTGAAGTAATACAATCTGGACGAAATGATAATTCAGCATTATCTAATTGAAGGGTCGGGCGTAATAGAGAAGAACCCTACAAATTGTAGTTCTTCTTATATAATTTGTCATATGTTATCCATGCCCTGTAACACGCGGATAATTCCGTTTATGGTTCATACTTGCCCCGATTGTTGTGATTTTTATGAAATCAACTTGCTCCCCTTAAACCAGAATGTTCACCTGTTGATATCTCGAAAGTATAACCAGATTGAGTTTAATTCAGAACTCATTGTCGCTGACTGCAGTTTTTCTGACTGCGAAGGTTCGAACCCTGACAGTGGCCGATTTTTAACACTAGCTACAAAGCTAGGTCGAATTCAACACCTATCAGAAGGACAATTCTAGAGGCCAGCTGCTCTGATCGGCAGTTTTCAGTGGCTTCTCCGATCAATAGCAAGAGAATGCCGGAGCGTACTGGCAATGGACCACGCTCGATCCTTCCTCCCCCTTCCTGCTCCTATCCTCTCCCCTTACTTACACACACAATAATATTCACTACACCACACATGTCAGGAAACCAGTTGGAAGATTGTCTTGTCCCAGCTACGACACTGCATGGGGATATCTAGAGAGGGATATCACCAGCAAGCCGACGTATAGATCAGCGCCGGATGTCATCATCCAGCGGGGAAGGAACATCGCCACCGCCCGTGATAAAGCATTCACTACACTAAATGGACTATTGACCATAACAGTTGTAGAGCCCGGAAACAAATTAAATAAATAAAAAATAAATAAAAAAAAATAAATAAATAAAGAAAGAAAGAAAGAAAGAAATAAATAAATAAATAAATAAATAAATAAATAAATAAATAAATAAATAAATAAATAAATAAATAAATAAATAAATATCCTAGATTTTCATGCTATGTACGCGAACTTCGATTCTTATATATACAGTTATCATTGAAATAACTCTAATGACCCCTGTAACAAAATATATTTAGTTTTTCTTTGGGTGGCGGCGTTCTCTTCTGCCCATCCGGAATGGACGGCCGGCCCCAAGCGGCGCTCGAGGTGACTGACTGCTCCGGATGAGTGGCCGCGCGCAGGGGAGGCGCGACGGGGTCCGAATCGGAGAGCGCTGGCAGCGCGGCGCGGCGCGGCGCGACGGGGATACGTTCCGGTGGGGCAGCGGGGGCCACTGCCATTGCCAGTCAGCGGCAACGTTTTATTCGCCTCGAGGAAAAACAACAAAAAACCAAGGAAAAAGTGCTTAACTATGTGCGTTTGCAAAGAAGCAACGCCTTTCGTTCAGCTGGTAGAAGGTAGGCGCTCAGTCTCGAGGAAAGTGAAATGAAAAAATGCATTCGCTATGAAAGGCATTGAATGCGAAACTAATCTAAAATACGCAAGAAGTGGTTGTACTAACAAAATGCAAGAGATTATATACAAATACCAAGTGCTGTGCTAGATGCATTACAAAATGTGTTCTACTATAAACTACTCGTAAATAAATGTGATTTTTGTGAATTTTTTAGGAGTAGTTTTTAAAGCTATTTATTTCATTAGACTCGGATACATTTTTATATTGTATGAAATCAGTGTTTTTTCTCGGTAAATGACTGGGAATGTGCGATGTGCTAATCATAATTCTTCGTCACATCCAGTGTCAAGAAGTTTATATTAGCGGCGTTCTTATCTTTGTGTAGAAAGTTGATTATTCCAAAATATCTTGTTGTAATCGCAGTTTTATTTCTTTCATACCAACTACGACAGCGTGATTACAGTGGTATTGATTTGAGAAAGTGAATTGACGATGAAAAGTCAAGAGTTTCTAGTTCACAAAGAAATGAAGCAAATAATGTACTAGAACACCTTTCTTTTGTTATTGTTGTTGTTGCAGGTTTTATTTTGCTGATGCTAGTAACTTGAAGTCTGTAAAATCCTATTCAGAAACATTTATCAACGGTATTGATTGCTTCAGAATTGTAACAAGAATGATGAAGTGTAATAACTTATTGACTACAATGTAGGGTTTGTATTACGATAAACAGTTAAGAAACATGCATTTGAAAAATATATCCAATCTCGAAAATAGATCAATGTAGAGGCATCAAATACATTGATTTTATAAGCGTTTGCAGCGTATGCAATTGCACAATTTAGTGGCTAACGTTCAATGCAAAGTGTTGCTTGGACTTTGATATTATATGTTGCACGTACGTAAGGCGTGGTCGGATGCAATGTCTTTGAGTGGATCTCGAAACGATTATCTCTCCGACACGTACATTTATCACGATCTGCAACGTATAGATCAACGCTGACGGTTGTGGGAAGTATAATCCTTCACATCACGCAATTCCTGAGACCCATTGTATTCAGTGGACCTCGGAGATCAAACTATGTTCTTGTACTATGTGTTCTTTCATTACTCGAACGATGGAAAACACGTAGTAAGATGATTTCTGTTCACATTGAAGTGTTCTGCTAGCAGGCGCCGTATTACCTGAATATCACGTAACCCATCGTTCCATGTTCTTTTAATGTTATATAAATATATATCCATAATTCTGAGGAGCATTTAGTAGTACACAAGACAAAGATGTATAATAACAATGTAGTACGTCGGCCTCCTATTCCAGATCGTTTCATTTGTGGCTCATTAGCGTTGTGGAGTTATATGAATATATTCTTAACTGTTATTGTAATATTATTGCAAAAAGTTGTCCTCTTAGCTTCGCATCCGAAAATAGGATGGCGAATTTGAATTTTGGAAAGGATCTATCTCTTTCAACAGGCGGTACATACAGTTACGCCAAGTTCGTTACAAATATATAAAAATAGCAAAGAAGGTTAAGGATTTATGGGGGGGAAAGTGCTCAAAGACGTGTCCTGAGAGAGGAAAGGCAGGTGGGAGACCGCGTACTGCTGCCTGTCACGATCTAGTAGTGATTTAGTGAAACATACCACAACTTCGTAAATTGCCACCGAATTTCCATTTCCGCCTCCCGAGTTTCACACCTTCAAATTGCAATGGCTGTTATTCATTACTCTGTTTTACTTCTTCGAACTACAAATAATTGTATGGTAAGAAATAAATTATCGATACAGCATCAAATTAATATGGCATTATTTTTTCCGCCCGCCGAAATGATAAAATCTCTCTTAATTCGTGCTGAAACAAACTTCCGTCTATTTTTACTTTCTTTGCGAAAAGAAAGTGAAAGCTGAGGAGACTAATGCCTCCTCTTGAACAAAGATTCTTTAAAGCACCATCTCGAGACTTGTAAAAATGTTCCTGTACCTTCGAAGTAGCAGTGCGTAAGTGTGCATCCATTGAGTGTGCATGTCAATGTACACATTTCGGTAGTATTTAGCACATTGCATATCCCTCTGAGCACAAGGCTTTCTGATCATTTGCTACCAAAGATTTGGAGCCGGCGATGCCCGATGACGTTAGCGGGGACGTTTCCCGGGACGGCACGCACAGAGCGTCCCCCGTTTCGCTCGGTCGCCGCGTGCAGAAGTCGGGGCCCCGGAGAAGCGACCCGAGACTCGAGCGGGCCCGAGATCAGCGAACCGCGACGCTGACGATGGGGGCGGGCGGCGGGGCCCCGGGAGCGACGGCCGACGCGCTGTACCCGCCTCGTCCAGCCCCGCCCACCCCCACCTCACTGCCGCTCCCCCTCGCCCCCTCGCACGGCCGCCGCACCCCGCGCGGTTCTCTCCGTTCCGCCCCCGCCGCCGCCCCTGCCGCCGCGCCCACCAACCCCGGACGCCGCCCCCGACGCCGCCCTCGCCGCCACCCCGCTGCTGCTCCCGCCCTTGCCATAACCCCCGCCGATGAAGCCGTCGACGTCCTCTCAGCCGCTCCCATTCGCGCCTGGCGTCCCACCTCATCAGCTCGCTTCTCCTGATCCCTTGAGCAGCGCTAGTCCGATTAATTGGACTGGTCCGACGAAAGCATCTCGCTCCATCCGAAAACCGGAGGTATAACGGGGAGCCTATGCAGTGGTCCCGTTATGAGAACGTTCTTTTTTACCCACTCGGCTTCCCCTCCCCTATACTCAGAGTACTTTCCCCTTCTCAAACTGTCCAAGTTACCTTCTGAGAGGTTGGTCTTCCTATCCTAAACCTTTGGGTTTGTTTTAATCTAACACTTTTTTAGTTCCCTATTCTGCATCGTCTCTTATATTCATTTGTTTCTCGTAGGGTGACATCCTGCAAAGAGAATAGTCTAGTGTTAATTCGCTGCAATCATAGTCCTAGAAATTCTTATTATGCTAGTTTGTAAAGTAATGGAAAACGTTTCTTAGTATTTTCCTTTTCGTACACTATAATTGCACCGATTGAAGTATTACTTTCCTGCAGGTGCGTTGTTTTGTCCTTGATGTAGTGCTTGTCAAGTGGTTCGATGAATTCACACCCATTGTGATTTCATATCGCGAATGGTGTGTTATGAAGTGCGCGTCATAAACTTTAATGACCCTTTTAACTTATCTCTTATCGGGTCCTGTGCTGATTGGGATCAGCCACACTGAAAACGTATTTTGAACTATATTGCAAGATTATATCCTCGAGATTGACATCTCTAAAGAGAACTGTTATATAGGCTAGTTCGAGGTCACACACATCATGGCTGTAATGCCCTGCGAAAGCACGTCGCTCAGCTTTATCTGGGTTTCTTCCACGCTGTTTTCGGGATTTTGTCTATTTTACGCCGCTTTCAACGTCACATGATTTTATTTTACGGCCCTTTCCTCTCTTGGTTCAGTAGCTCATTTCCAGCGAATGAAAGCAACGGCCCGCTGCGGTGCAAATGCCGGAACAAAGCCTGGATGCCTTTACGGGCGGTGCTGAGTCAACGGGGAAGTACTCGCAGTGGAAACTATCTTGGCACCGTGGCTGTCTTGGCACCAACTGTCTTGGGACCAACTGTCTTGGCACAGCCAGACTGAGATAGTAGAGTGTCTGACGTGCACCTACCTCGCACTTATACTTTACCAGGGGTAATTCACCCCGGGGTGGGCGCTAGCATCTTTCCGCACCCCCCGCAGACATACAAGTACGTCCTTGGGCTGGTATTCGAGCGGCTCGGAGCACCCATCCCGTCTCTCCACTGCCTTACACCTTCAGGCTATCGACGTGGGTATCACCGGAACATGGACAACCTGACGGGTGGTATCAGTTTTGTCACCGCACTTCTATATGTGGGATACAGAGTAGTACGAAAAGCATCCTTCGCCCGTCCATGCCTAAATGTCCACGCGCCATAGGCCCAACTGGAGGGTAGCCGGGCGGACCCGAGTACCTGTCGCCTTCTCACTGCCTGCACCGTCAGGCTAACAACGTAAGCGGCGCCACGAGACTCAGGGTCCGGGTGGTCGTGTACGACACACCATCAGGAACCACGACAACCTACGCCATCGTGATTCTCCCCTGAAGAAGCCAGACTGAGACAAGCGAAAGACGGATAAGACAGCTTCTAAATAGATGAAGGAAAGAACATGAAACATTTTTTCATGGCGCATTCTCTGTAAATGCTCGCTATCGTTATTGTGAAGATACTCCAAGATAATAAACATTTTTGTATATTCTTTTCCCTGTTTGCAAGCAGATGTATTAATTATCTAAAAATGAGTCGGAATGTTTGTAAACGGGGATGGTAGTACATGCATTCGAATCTCCGATTCCCGGGAATCTTTAAAAAGAATTTCCAGATTCGACCAAATCAATTAACTAAATGATATAATAATAATATAAATAGAATTTTGGACCTTGGAGAGCACGTCAATTAAGACACCAGTGTTTTAAGTTCTTTTATATTTCGACGTCTCGTAAGTTCTTAACGCCCCACCTCTTCACGTACTGGGATGATTATCAATATTATAAACATCCAATATTATATAATTTCGCAGACCGAGCTATTTAATTATAATAATACATACCTAAACCTAGTTCATTAAGTATAAAACATGTGTGAATAATTTGCAATTCAGCAATGAGAAACAGGAACTATCGATGTTAAACAAAGCATGGAAGGCATTGTTTGTTGCGATTGACAGAAAGTGTTCAAAGCTAAAACTGTAATACATTTTGCACACAGCATCTCACTTCACTTCGCTATGTCTTTTTTCGTAAAACAATATACAATTCATTTGAAATTTCCGTAGCCAAACCAAAATTATAAGTAATATGATCGACATTTTGTTATGGCCAGAACACGTAAGGATTATACTTTTGAAATTCTTTAATATAATATGCCATATCTTTTTGAAGTATTCCCTCTAGGTTAACTGGCGCACTTCAGAATATTCTAATAGTTTTAGAGAAAAATATCTGATTTTAATAATAAATCTGTGAATTCGTAATTCTGTGATTGGTACAAAATTGTCCTTATACAGGACAATCAGAAACAAAAGTTAGATTGACGATTCATGGCATTTTTGTGTCTCACAACATATTTTGATTGATGTTTCCGGGCTCGTCTACATTAGTCCCGTTTGCAAATATTTTATTCCGGAAGGTGGTAGTGTTTCCGTCCCCGCTGGATGGTAGAAATGAGTCACCGACGTACACGTCAGCTCCCGAGGGATTTCCCCTCCAGGTATCTGTCCCCAGGCGGGGCACCGCCCCAGCCGAACAAACTCCCTGCTGCCGACTCCTCTCTCGGCATGTGTGGTAGTGTAGTGAGTGGAAATGTGAGTGTAAGAAGGAGTGAGGACAGGACAAGGAAGAGGAAGGGAAGATCGCGCGCGGTCCGTGGCCTGTTTTTTAGGGCACTGCTCCGGCATTCGCCTGGTATTGATCAGGCAAGTCACGAAAAAGTTTTGGACATTTCACATAACCAAAATAAATATCTTATAATTCACCCTCAAAGCAAATTCATTATTGAAATGCTCTAATACTAACATGTACATAGAGCTATAATGTGTTGAAAACAGCAGGGACTACGAACAGACAACTTGTGAGAAACGTGAATATTCGTACAAACCTCATTATTATTCTGGCTTACAAGAATTACGAAAATTAGGGCTGTCACATTGTGGCTCCGACGTTTCAATTAGAGTACAATTGAGTAAAATCTATAGCCACTTTTAAAATTCTTTCTCTCAGCAAGGACAGACGAGCGCCATGTGACCCACGATGGCCGACCGGCTGCATTGCTGGGATATCCGCAATACGGAGATATGCAGTCTTCGTCGTGAGCGCCCCTATGCAAGCAAGATGCTAATCGAACGCGTTTGCAGCGAGCTCCTCGCCCACGGCGCAGCGCATCGCGCATATCATGTGTGTGCACGATGCGTCACGTGCGTGCCAGATCGCCGCCAGAGCTCTCGACCGAACATCTCAGCGGGCGGAGCGCACCCCGGGTTTTTCCTAATTACTCGAAATTGTTGGTGACCTGTTGTAATTTATTGCAACGGGCAGGCAGCTGGATACAGTTGCAAAAGAGAAAACAAAATACGACTGGACGCAAACTTGTTAAACCGTTTTTCCATTAGACTACCCGTCTAGTTGGAGTTAAAAGTTTGGATGCGGGTGAGTTTAACATGATCACGTTTTGTTACAGATAAAATTTGCGGCTTCATTTAAACAGTCCTTGATGTTTTCGGTTCAGTACAACCATCGTGAATGAAACCAACTTTCAAAATTTTCTCGGATTGTTAATAATGTAATATGAATTATCATAATAATACGAAAAAGAATACATATTTTTATATAACTGTAAATATTCTTTTGTTTGTACACTACCAGTTTATTTTGTGAAGAGACTGACAATATTTTATTGATAAATTAAATTGACTTGCAAACTGCAATTTTGTAAAATAAATAACAATATGTTATTAAATAAATCAAGACCGCAAAGGTCCAAACATCTTTTAATAAAGAGTTTAGTTGCCCATTTGATACCATTGTTTATGTAATGAACTTCGTAAACATTGTGTGGCCATTAAATTCCTTTACCAGCCATATAGTGCTATAAGTCTATACCTGAAGCTCTGTAAACGCAAGATTCTCGGAGTTTCTCCAGTGGCAGACTTTCAACAACATTTCAGTCTTTTGAAAAGAAATGTATAATATAGCTCATCTCACCGCAATTCATTGTACGACATTGCGCATCATCGCTGAGCACTCGGGAACCAGTCAGCACGCCACTGACAGGGTATTGTGAGCAAGAAGAGATCAAATAAGATTGTCGATAGTAACAGTTACGTGCACCCCATTCTAATACTGCAGTACAAATTTTGAGGTCGTTATTTATTTTGTTTAGACAGAAATGTTATGACTGTATTGGATGTTCAGGGGAGCGCATTTGGAATCACAAGCGAAGCAAGGGACCATCTTAGGATTTTCTCAATGAATCAAAGAAATTTGGCGAAAACCCCTATTGAGATAAGTATACCCCTATTGAGACAGTACCCTTATTGAGTAAACCCCCTATTAAGACAGGCAAGATGTTTACGAGTTCTTTTTTTGCGTGTATTCCCACAAATGATTCTTCGAGCTGCCCACGTCGCAGGTGCGGATGATAATGGAAACCATCGCATATCCCACAGTAACATCCATACCAATAGTCGATCTATAATTGCTCTTGAGACCCTAGTTGCAGATATCAGTTTCGTGGTCACTTACATACGATGTGGAATGATAATAAGGCTGAAAACCTGTAGAAGGACGAAGTTAACTGATATCGTTCTAGATGCCGGCTAAAATTGGTATTTCTAATGCTCTAGGGTAAATGGACCAAAGACCAAACTCAATTCTTGTATTCCAGCAGGCCTTGGTCAGACGTGGTTTCTTTATCGTCTAAGCACGTGTATTAGAGTTACTCTCGACTTCTTGAATGTGTTTTCATTAATCATCGTTTTAAATCGGTTTGTAAGTTATTCAGTTCCAAGGGATTACATAGGTGATACAAACATCATTTTGTAAATCGAAGAAACATTGTGAAGATAAATCTGGTCGAATTAAGTAAGAGTCGAAAGAATTGAGATTTCGTAGTTCGATTTGGATATGGATTTTATTCCTAATATTAAGTGTGTGTTGTTTCATGCAAGGTCTCGAGTTGGACCGTTGCAACAGACGAGTAATTCACAAATATGTTACTGCCTATTGTATTATACGAAAATCACTCTCACCCATAGGGAGTTTGAGAGGAACAGTCATTTTAGAAACTGACCTGATAGTCTTATGGGTATTTTTTAATCTCTGTGACTGAAGTATTTAAAAGATACACAGTTTTTAACAAATACTGGATAGTTTTCGCAAATCATATTCCTAGCTGATTAAAAAGTAAAAATGAATTATAATTAAATAGCACATATCGTATGACCACGCAATAATTAGAAAGTGGTATCGAAATGTCCGACACACCCTACCGTGCAATTTATTACAATACGATACATGCGGGATAAACAGTAATTAATTTCGATGTTCATCTACTATATCCACGTTACTCTCTTCGTCACTATCAAATACTATTTGCGTATCGCTCATAAGAGACATCGTGCAGACCGCAAATCGCCATGAAATTGCAATTCCTTATATTTAAAAAAAATGAGTTTGGGAAACCTCTTCGTGAACGAAACAAACATTTTAGCACTATAAAGGTTATTCATTAGACCATTTTGAAATGCTGAAGATATTAGTTTTATATGCATTGGACTAGAAAGTTTTTGCGATCTCACAATGAAAATATTCTAACTATAACATTTTTGTGGTTGTAGTTTTGTGGTTTATTCAAGAGTTCTATCTATACTCAATTTTAAATCTATTTTAATTTGTGAAGAAATGGACAGTGTGAAATGGTTGTATCCTTAGCACGTCCAATGTTAAGTTTGTTGTCCGGTTTCCGGACAGAAGAACCTATTTTAGGATTTCAAACTCAGTAGTAAGTGTGACTAATAGTCGCTGATAAAACCCATATTAATTAATTGTGGAGTAGAGTATACGACCTGTTGGATCAAACTTTGTTCTCAGAAGTTTTCTATTGAAAAAAATATTTTTACTGACACGTTGAGACACTCCAGATCTCATTACAGGGGTATCATTTACAAAACCTAGTACGTTAAATCAAATTACCTTATAGGAAAAAACTGATAATTATCACAAGTTAGAAGAATAATTAATCCAAACAAATTTGCTTGCTTATCGTATGTATTAAAATCTCGACTTGTTTGGTTTTCTGCTTAGATATTTCCTATTGCATGAAACTGAATTGACAATATTACCTAGAGCAATTGTAAAGTGCTGCGAGTAATTGGAGAGTACAGAAATGCTGATCTACAATTTGCGTGGTTTCCAATTCCATGTAAATAATAATTCCATGTTTGAGTAAGCAACACGCAATGTAATTGCCTGGCCTAGCGTGGCCATTAGTATCAATCTTGAAGCATGTAAATCACGCATATCGTGTATTAAATCAAAACATGAAGGAGTGTTGCGGAAGAAAGCAGACATTTTAGTCATGCTGTGACGACCTCGAGACACATCGAGTATATCCAAACGTCATTTGTCACGGTGTCATCCATCGAAGGTCATTCGTTCTTATTCAGTGATACAAGTGCATGGAATTCCTTATACAAAAGAAGAACCAAACCAATTCTTATTTTTAGTTTTCAATAGACCCGTTGTGTCTCCTTGTAGTCTTATTATATCAGAACATTCCATATACAGACTGTACAATTACAAATTAGAGACAAAATACCACAGCAGAAAGAGTTCTCGAATGCAGGACTTGTCTGTTGAGAGCTGGGCCCACTAAATATTTAATGCTATCGAACAAGAGACGGAGATGTGACTTCACCATCTGACCTTTGCGAACCTTACATTCAAATTATAATTGACGTAGCGGATTGATTTGATAAACAGTCACATCAATTTGACAGAATTCATGTCCAGCCAGCAGTCCCAATTGCTGTGGTTGTTTTCTCTACCAGTCCAGGTGACTGTTGGAGTAGAACCAAGAGCAGGATTCACGAACCAGCACAACATTTGCGCCATTTACAAGCAACTTTCTGGGAAGAACGTATGTATTAAAATCATACTGTCTGCTTTACTACCCACCCCATTGGCTCTTACAAGACTAAAATTATTTTTGGATTTTCGTAGTGTTGGGAGTTGGCGGACGTTTGGAAATCGTGCCATTTCGTTAAATTATATTTCTTAAGTAAAGACACGTATGTAAATTACATTTTTTCCATAAATTAAGCAAAAACATTGAAATCTGTATATGATATTTAGGGCAGATTAAAAATAGTTTTATTCTGTGAATTCCATTTTTTTGTTTTGTTTTTGTTTTTTCAACGTCAAAACAATTTAAAATCACATTCATTTTCCCGACACATGTTGATCCTACAGTAACCAAACACTGCACTCGAATAATAATTTTAGTCGAATAATAATTTTTGTTGACGAGGTTGTTCATCACTGAGATGATATATTATATTATATATAAAACTAACGTAACCCGGCAGACGTCGTTCTGCCCTTTATATCTCTCTTTGTCCTTCCCTCTCCCTTTCTCACCCCGTCTCTCTCTCTTTCTTTCCGACTCTCTCTCCGTCTCTCTCTCTCTCTTAGTCTATCTCTGTGTCTCTCTGTCCCCCTCATTCACATTTAGTTGCAGATTCTGCTAGTCTCTGAGCAGGAGGGGTAATATTGAGAAGCGCCGGACCAGCAAATATATAATAGAATGTACAAGACGATCTCATCTTGCAGATTACGGCGCGAAGACGATTCTTTCAGGCCTATGGCCTCAAAAGTTGTTTTCAATGCCCTAGAACGGTTTGTTAAGGAGTTATTTAACGACATAGATTCAAAAATTGTGCCGAGTGTTGCGGGTAGTATTTGACATGAATATTTAGTTTTATTCTACGGTCTCAATGCGTAAAATGTAGTATAATGGGGAAATCTCTCCAATGTGATCATTAACCGCGGTCCTGGCAAACGTAAATTCTTCAGTATTACATTGTATAATCCGGAATCTTGCCTACTGGGGGAAAATATTTGTCTCGCGAGAATCTGCATTGAGCAAGTCGTTCGGTAGTATAAACTGATTGTCGGAAATTAAAAAATCCATTCATCCCAGACAAATAATTGCAATTTTTGAACCCGAAAAAACGTACGAAAGCAAATACATGAAGAATGCATCAAGAAATGAAGTTCTGAATTTCATTCACCAGTTGCGCGACGGCAGTATGGAAATCTTGCATTTGAAAGTGAAAAGTACCGTGATCTCAGGCTCTCCGTAGTGTTACGACGTTCCGGGTGGTGATAAGTGAGCGATGCAACAACTCTATCATGTATGTCTGAGTCGTGTCCTGTTTCGAGCGCCCTTCGAAGGTCTGCTCGCCCTTCAGGCGTCCCCCGCAGCCGGCGAGGGTCGAGCGCGGATGGACTGCGGCGCGTGACAGTTCGACGCCGGGCCCGCGGCCACTCGCAGCTGTTCCGAATGGACGACTAACCGAGTGCATATTCAGGCGTGGAGATGGAGACGCTGTCGCCTGCGACTGTGTGTGCTGGACGCGACTGTGGCCGTGGCCGTGATTGCGACCCTGGCCATGACTGTGGCTGCGGCTACAGCTGCGGCTGCTGCTGCTACTGCGATTGTTGCTGCCCCTGCTGCAATTGCTGCTACTGTTGCTGTTGTTGGTGTTGCTGGTCCTGCTCCTCTTGCAGTCGCTTTTCCACCCACATGGTACTCGAAATGCAAAGCTCTCCTCCAAGTCACCTGGACACAGAGTCTCAGTTATTACCGAATCGTGAGTAGATCTGCGCGCATCCACATTTTCCTGGTATTAACGGATGCTTCGAAAATATCAGTTTTTCCAAACGATTTATGAGGAATACAGGATATGTACGGACATTCTGATGAAGTAAAAAGAATTGATAGTTGGTTACGATATTTATTTTTAATGTAATTATATTTGGAATATATTGAGAAAGGAAGAAAAACTCAGTCACTTTCAAGAACATAAAAATCCGTCCACTTAATCTCAAGGCTTCTCCATATCCATTCATCTGCAAATTATTCATTTTATTTATTTATTTCAATTTTAATTATTTTATTGTTTTTGTACATAGATCAGTTCATAGAACTCTACATATGTAACAATGACTTAATTAATAAAACTTAAGCTAACGTAATACTAATGCAGAGGTTGAGGAAACTATGATGGAACCTCGCAGGTTTTATTCTAGGTCTGAAAACAATTTACAAAATATGTGGAATGGATATTTATTTTTGATGCGAGTAGGATGAGTGGGGTTTAGCAAATTATTCACGTTCTGCAGCAACCTTTTGTAGAGTCTACGTGTGTAGGATAGAATTCGCGTTTGTTCTAGCAGTTAAGTCTCAATAGAATTTCATTTCATTGCTCATAATTAAAACACATTTTGCTCTGTTTATAAATAGAAATAGTATGCGAGTAATCTTGAAGTCATTCATTCATTGAGTAAAAATTTATTGTTACTGCCGAACTACTTAGGTTTAATTCATTCACTAAAATGTGGTGATGGAACACCCTGCAAAGAAATGTGAAATTTTATTTTCCATATTCACCCCATCCCCTTTGTGATATTGCTATATACGAACTAAAAATATTGCTATAAACTTACCATTGCTTTTTCACCGTTATTTGAGATTCCATTATCAGAGCTTATTTATTGTGGCGAAATATACCGGAACAGTATAGGAGTCGGAACTTCACCAGGAGTTTATCATGACCTTATCAGGACTAAATTGGCAACGAACTGGATCCGCGTATAATGTCAAAATATATTTACCTACATGGTGGTTATATTTCTACTGAACTGCCTGACATTGGCTCGTCAAAATTTTCAAATTTCTGAGAAAAGCAAATCAACGTATATACAGTGAAGAAATCGCAATTTGTTCCTCTTTTGAATTTGATTTTAATGAGTATCGTGTTACGATTTCATTTTGTACATACTACGATATGAAAATGTAAAATACAATTTGAAAGTATTACCTCGTTTGGAGCTAACTCTGGAGTATTACGTATTTTAATAGGTCGTATCTTGTAACAAATTTCTTTCAATTCTTCTCTACACGTCTTGGTGTCTAATTATTAAATTCTTCATCAAAATAAGTATACAATCAATTCATTAATGTTTTAGGATCTCAGAGATCATAAACAAACAACTCACGCTATTGACAAGATGCTACGTTGTCGCTTTGAGTTCTTTTTATTCCCAATTTTATTATCTACGTCACCAATACGTCTTCTCTTAATTAATCAATTCATTATCCTCCTGTCACGACAATTTCTGATTATACCAATCTGTTCCGAGTTGCAATAAAGATGTATTTACAGCTCCATTTAATGGTTTGTGTCACCTCTAACTGATGTGTAATAAATGTGATTAAAATAGAATTTTCTGCATTGTCTGATGGCTTTAAATTCATGAAGGGTTTAAGTCAAATTGGGAATGCTTTTTTAGTGTCAATAAAGATAAAAACCTTTCTTCTCTATCATTAGTCTCTAACTAGCTTTCGTAATTTTCCTCCTGGCAATCTTTAATAGTTTTTTATGTCTAAATATTATTAAATTTCACATGAGGAGAAATTTTCCGTTCATTTTTAATACAACATTTATGTGCGTATTATTTACTTAATGTATGTACTTAAGCGCTTGTACTGGTCTCGTGGTGAAATATAATCTTTGTGACGTGTCCTTAACATAACACTTTGACAGTACCTAGCAGGAAGTAAATGTAAATATTTAAAGAGACATCGGGAACTCACACGTGTCAACGTACTCGTAGCACCCTTTGTTTTATATCTTTATATGTCAAAGTCTCTAATGCGACTCATTGTTGGGTTTGTTTGGAATGACTCTGAAACATTCTCTGTAACCTAACCTTATCGCATGACCTACTGGTGGAGAGGGGGTGCACGAATGGAAGGAGAGATCTGATTATCGATCAGTGCACTAGTTTCGGATAAAAATGTCATGTCATGAGACCATGTAATCATCCTGTTTCTGTTTCGACAAAGGACGATTTTAATTCACCATGCAGGCGGTTACTGTCTTTGTGAGCAGCACGCATTGAATAAAGTAGGTGGCAGAAACGTAAAAGCATTACCGTAATATCCATAACGCAAATGTGCTGTGTGTAAATAAAAATAAAGGTTTTAGCTTTTCACCTTCAAAGTCTTTCATTTAAAAATACAAACTGCAAAATAATTGTACATTGATCTAGTCACTCTTCATACTCACTGCTGAATGTAGGATAAAACCTCTTTGTTATTCTGCATAAAAAAGTCGACGAATTGAATGAAAGGGCGTTACTGGCACTATGTCTTAGCATGTTGAGAGATCCTACACTCTCGTACGGTATATTACAGACTTACAAGAATAATACCAAAATAGTTAAATAAATGTTTTTTGACGACAAAGACGTATTTATGTATGTATGCATTTATTTATTCAGTGAAACGAATAGGAATTCCAGGCAATCGAAAAGTGTCAATCATTAAGTGAATATGAACTTTTGCTGTAAAACTCTGGAAAGCCTCTAGTAGCACAAATCGCGCGATAGGGCAGAGATTTGAATCAAATAGTAATAGTAATAATAATAATAATAATAATAATAATAATAATAATAATAATAAAACAAAAAATGTCAAAAAAATTTAAAACAAATTAAAAAATACAAAAAAAAAAAAAAAAAGGAACCAATTATAATAATAATCAGAAACAATACTGCGCTAATGCATTTCTCTTAATCGCACTAAAACCGTTGTTATTAAGATGTTCTCAAAAGACAGCATTTTTGACAACCAATTAACTTTTTCTTGCATTACTAATTCAAAAGCACCAAAACCCTATTAGTAGACGCGGCGTCGGATCTCCACTTCGCGAGAAGGCAGAGCGTCCGGACGTCACCTGAGTCTCCTGGGATGTTTCTATTCTCCGAAGCGCCCTGCCCTTCGTCGCACGATCTCAACAAAGCCGCTCTTGCTGGGAATCGACGTCTCATTGAGACACTAAGAAAACATATCAAACTCCCTTGCTGGCGGAAATTCGATCTTCTGTGCCTTGACCACCTTTTGACGACACAAAACAAAAGCGACCTCACCCCGCCACTCGGCACGTCCTGTTGCCGGTAGCTCATCCCTCGGATATTCACCCTTCTAAGTTCCACATCTCGTCCATTGTGTTCCTTATCCCGCAAAATTCTCTCTATTCTTCTCGTCCCTTTCCCACGACTACATTCGATCTTCTTTCCGGTCACGCTTGTTCTCGGAAGTTTAGAAAGCAAAATTCCTTTATGTTACCTCCTCCGCTCTTTTCTCTTCCTCTTGTCTCCCTTGCGTTTCTTGTTTGTTCTCTTTTTTACATTTGCTATTCATCCCTTCTTCTTATCATCTGCATTTTTTTAAAATATTTTTTATTGTCACCTACTTATTCGAACTCTTGTAGCATTTATCCACAGCTCCTCTTCATCTCAAACATTTTTGAGGCACGCATTCGTCCTAGGTCTCTTGTCTGTTGCGTCTTGTACTCACGCCTTTTTTATCTTCATTAAATATCTATTTCAAAAACCGCTCGCCCCGTCCCAACCTAAAGCAAGACTAGTGAAAGAAAAATATTCACTTCAATTGGTGTGTAGAACGTTGAAACGTGTTTGGGGTAATATGTATATTGCAAGTTACGTTAATGGAAGTTTTGCAAAAGAGAAATTTAATTTATTTTGGTGTATCCTATTTGTTTTGAAAACTCGTATTTATTTATTGATTAAATTTTACGTCGAGAAAAAATCGATCCACTTCTCTTTTGACAAAAAGTCTGATGAAATATGTGACGATTATTCTCCAGCACTAATTACAAATTCAAATTTAATCGTTATTGTCACCCACACACTTCGCATCCACAGATATATTTTCAGCTTCCCTGGTATATGGTAAACTTCTTCCCAGTCCACTTTCGTAATCCGTATATCGAGAAACACACACAAAGAAGTTTTCCCATTTCAGTCCCTTCTTCCTGTTGTTGTCCTGAGCTCGTGCGAATTTGAAACTGCACCATTATCTTTTGTAAACACAAGAGCAGAAACGGCGAGGCGCTGTTCTGTTTGAACGATCGCTCCTTTATCCGCACGCCTGTCGCCGGTCCGCACAAGGCCACGCCGCGCCGGGCAGAACGCAGCCACCCCGTTCGCGTCTCATCGCCCACTCGCGCTCCCGCCTCGGACCGCCCCATGCCGCTGATCAGCACGCTCCAGGCTTCGAGTTCCGATTGTCGCGGAATTTCGACACGAGCGATATAACTAGGCCGAATTCAACCACTGTCTGGAGGAGAATTCTAGAGGTCGGAAGTTGTTCGTGATTTCTCCGAATATTACCTGGAGAACGTTGGAGCTGTACCTTGAAAAACGAGCCATGGACCGCGCACGATATTTTCTTCCTCATCCCTGCCCCCTCCTCTCCCCTTAGTCACACACTCTCAATTGCACTACACTATCACCCATGTCGGGAGGCCAGATGGGAGCTCAGAGCTTATCCCAGTTGGGTCGATGCCTCGCTGGGTACATGCAAGGGTAAAACCCCGCAAGACGATGTGTAGGCCGGCACGGAATCTCATGTTTCAGCGGGAAGGAACACCACCGCATTTCGAGATATAACATGCACTACACTTACGAGATTAATTTCCATAGAATTTGACGCGCTTGGAGATAGTCGATCAATCGCCACAGACCCCTTTATTCAACTGCACTTCCCGTCCCTAGCTGCGCGTCTGCCCGCCCACTTCGCCGAAAGGACGTAAGGGCTCCTTTGCCGCGTTTCTCGGAACACTGTCAGCCTCCGCCGCTTCTGCAGAGAGCACGTGTCGGTCACGCTTTTTGAGGCAGAATCGTAGTTGAACGTCGAAGTTGAATGAGATGGTGGGGTGAGGCGATAAAACGGAGCAGGTGTAAGAAAAGATGCTGAATATCACCTACAACGGGGAAATTGAAGATGAGTGGGAAAGAATTGGCAGTGGCAGGGGAAATAATAGAAAAAATATGACATGGTCGTTATCTCAGCGAGAAATAAGAAACGTTTAGGACACGAACGGGTTTAAAGAATGGATGGGGCAAGGAAGATGCTGAGGACCATTTTTTTTAAATTTCACGCCTGCCGAGGCTTAAAACTTTTTTAAAATTGGAAGTAACCGGCATTATTTCGAACTGCACTTATAGAATTTGTGTTTATGAATTGAATGAGGGGAAAATAGATATTTGTCTTATAGTAAACTTGCTATTACCTAAGAAATTGTCGATCATTATTATCTGGAAATACCTCCTGTGTTTATTGATGTTCAAAAGCATCATAAATTGCTTTTGATAAACGAAGAAGTTGATGCCTAGTAGTATGATGTTTAAAACCAATTATTGTAAAAGATTAATACATTGAGCTAATGAAAGATTAATATAGCAGTAGAACAGTGTAGTTGGAGAGTGAATGTTTCATTATTGGTTCTTCTATCTTCATTTTCCAGGTTGACGGGAAGTAATAGCAGTGTAGCGATGCGTTGTAGATTGAAGTTAAAAATGCAACCGCCCGCCGAGGAACGTTTTTTAACAGCTAAATTTGGAGTTTCTTTAGTTTCACAAGATTTATTTGTTCTGAGTTAATCGGTTATCTCTGTTAAAAATGTAAAATCTATTGGAAATTGAGCTTCAAAAATGGGGAGAAGGGCAAAATAGTGAATACATTGGTGTTTTTTTATTGAAATTTATGCTATTTGCTTGAATGTGTGAAAGTGTAAGTGTATGTGTGAAAGAGAAATGCAAGTGATGATCGTGAGAAAGGAAGCGTGGTGTTAAGATCACACTTCTTGTGCGATGCTGAAAGAAGACACCATATGCAATAAAGAGCAGATATTCAGACAATGGTGGCGTGTATCGCTGGTTCTACATTAAGTTTGTAATATGATCTCTTACGGCGGCAGTGACACCATTTTTCGCTTTAACAGCAATTGTTTAAAATCACAAAATTACAAACATTACAAAAACAACAGCGAATACAAATTTAGATGAACGAAAATACTCGTAGAATCACCATAACATTTCGCTTCCGAACTCTGTGCGATGCTCATTCGGAACACATGATAGTGAGTGTTTCAACAACCAGACTTCCCTCTCGAAACAATAATTTTATTATTCAAGAATAAACAATATTTCGTGGTACGTTTATGACGCGTTTCTTATAATAATTGTGAAAATTAAGAGTATGTGCACGAAACACTGTGTTGACGATCATTTACAACAGAGTTTGAAATCTTCACTGTGCAGCAGTCGACCTTTCAGATAACTGTGTGTTCTTCCGTTGATGGAGCGTCACAGAAATGTTTTAGAACACCGTTCTACTCAGAAACTCTCTGTTAATGTTTTCAAATGCCATAGCTTCATGTTTATGACAATGGGCTTAATGTTGTCATCAGAATAGTCCAAACGAAACCATGCGCGGCGCAGCATACCGCGGACAAGAGCGTGTAATGCAGTTTACAACAGATAAAACGTTCTAACATAAATCTTGTTTTCTATGTTGCTACATATTGTAGTTTAATAAAGTTTTAAAATGTGGATATCAGAAAATGTGTGTAGGCCTGAAAAATCTAGTAGTCGGTTTTGTGAACCAAGATCAGCTAAAATGAAGATGATTCATCTGTGAAATCACCGCCTATACTCGAATATCTTTTCCTAGGGGTGTGCCGTAGACTTAAACTGGAGGGTGAGTTCAACTGATGGAATAGCGCACAAGTCTGTGTACTTCAAACTAAACCTCGGACGCGTCATAGCATCACGAGCTCAAAGACGGAACATTGCGTGGGTTCAACGGGAACGTGACGGCTGTGGAGCGACAACAGCAGCGGAGCTACGAAAAAAGGACAAGAAAGAAAAGAGCTCTCCGGGAAACCCAGAGTATTGAATCTCGATCGCGTCGGTGGACGTTCCTGTCCCGTCTCTCCTGCTCCGCGCGCAGTTGCTCCCTATTGCGTGCATTCCACTCGTCATGCCTCCTCGCGTGCCTGGATTTGCAGGACGTGGCTGGTCCGCTTATCTCTTCAATTGACGCCCCTCAGTTCTTCGGAATATAAAATATGCATTCTTAAGAAGGAATTTCGTTTCATTTAATAAAATTTTCTCTTTTTTTGTTCGAGACATAATTTGGCTTTTTATTGCTTTTTTTGTTATTTCGACGCAACGCAAATGAGCTGTAAATATAGATGACGTATGACGTGACTCCTAATCAGAGAAAATGCATTTCTTATTTTTATGAATTTTTCCTACTAAAATATGGTAGTAGGAAAATTATCAAGCGATACATAGGTGATATCAGAAAACGAATTCGGTTATCTCCTCGGTTTATACTCAATATTTGCTGAATATCAGCCTAAAGGTGTTAATTCAATAATGCAGTTCAGAAAATGTTTCCAAAATGAAGAATAGTGGAAAGTAAAATTTTAATATATTGTCTGTTGAAGGAATAACTTACTATTTTATTTCCATTCTATACCTCCATCCACCGTAACATTGTGCCGAGGTGCTGAATAACACCACGAATGACACTAGAGCATATTCAAAAGCTGTTCATCAACACAAATGAGATGACAGAATTTCACTGCCGTATCTTCCTATCGTATTTTGTGCCAAAGTTAGGTGCAAATTTAAATGACTACGTACGTTAAATTATGCCGACTTCCAAGAGTCCGAAGAGGACTCTTTGGAACGTATTGATTCTCTAGGAGAGGGAGAACATGGAGTTACAGAGCATGCGAAACTACGGTCAGCTTAAATCAACATACTGCAAATTACGCCGCAGTCGGAGCTGCGGAATTCAAAACTCGCGGAACTCACTACTCGCAGAATTCAAAAATAAGAAAACCACTCGCGCAAGTAATACAAAATCTGAGTTTGTATTCGACAGGTGCAATCACTTCTCAGAGTAGTGTGTATCAATAAACATGTTCCACAAGCTACTATAATTATTTTCATATATTATATTGGGTTAGGTTGAAAAACGTCTGCGTTGAGATTCTTCATTTGATTGTTAACGCGTATGTTTTAATAATCAATAAAATTATTGCTAATTCATGATAATTAGTTCTGTCTATTGATTATACTGCCTGAGGTGGCTCAGAGCATCAGCTAATGTCACTGTAGTGCTTCTGTCAGATATATCCTAAGGTTCGAATCCCGACGGTGGCAGAATTGTTGATAATAATTACATACGTAGACCGAATTCAGTCGCTATCTGGAGAATTCTGACGGCCGGCTGTTCTGAACAATACCAAGCGAATGCCAAAGCAGTTCCCTAACACAGACTCCACGCGATATTTCCTTCCTCTTCCTTGTCCTCTCGTCACCCCTTGTACTTACTTACATGCACCATACTACCACACATTGGAGAGTAGTCGAAAGCATAGAGCTTGTTCCGGCTGTGGCGATGCCCTGCTGGTGGGAGTTACCTGGGTGGGAAAAAACCCGTATAGGTCGGTGCTGGATCTCACCATTGAGCGGGATAACCCCGCCTCTTCGCGAGATAAAATGTGTTCTACACCTAAGGGACTAACGATCATAGAAGTTGACACTCCCGAAATCACGAAATAATCGATCTATTGAATATTTTGATTGAGGATTGTGAGTTCCTCAGCATATAACATGAAACTTTTTCCGTGGGACGAGCGCTCTGGAAGTCTCAACGGCCGACACTTCGTACCTATAACTTCGACAAAATGAATGTGTACCCTTAATCGTAAAAGACTCGTTTCATTCATTGTCTCATGGATTTCATCTCCATGAGGAATACTAGAATACCTTTTGATTTTGAGTTTTTAATGTTTTTGAAGAATCACAATTTATGGAGTAGTAAATCTGATCGTGCTCTGTGTTTATTACGTCTGCTACTCATTTCAGCAGCTGTCCACTAAATGGCCACGCACTATTCTAGTCAGGCTAACTCTCATACAAATAAGTTTTATGATTCAAGAAACAAATTTTATACATTCTTCAGCAATTAAACATGGCTTCAAAACTGTGCAGTACGTGACTTCAAAACTGTTTTCAAATTGTTAACATAAATTTAATGCTCCACCTAACTATGTAAAAGTTAACTTACAATTTACGACTATCCTATATATGAAATTTTTTCATATATTAATTTCTCATTTTTACTTCTTTCACCTCTTTAGTTAAACGGAAAGTAACAAATTAATACGGCAACCCTTGACTGAGAGGAGTTACCAGAGGAGTAGCTATTCCACCCGAAACTCTGAATAATATCTTAAATTAATGTAGTGCGTACAAAACATATTTTCCGGGAACGGTTTCTATTTGAAACGCTACCAAGTTCTATACAAAGCACAACAGTCTTCAAACAATGACATTGTTTGTTACCTGCTTGTCATTTCATATGAAGTGAAATGGTGAAATGTGTTTTATAATAGTCTGAGTCTCTTAACATCTTTCCTTTGTTACTTTCTTTGTACTTGAGACTTGCGACATGGAGGATCTTTCGTTTACATGAAATATTCGTAGTCTAATTCTAAAGTCTCTTTTCCCTCGCCGCGTGTTCCCCAGATAGATGGGCATGCAGGATTATCTCAAATGGATATGTTTGATTGTTTCAGAGCACCAGCAACAGTACGCAGCCGCCGATTCCAACAGTGCCACCAAATCGTTCGTTCCATGCAAGGTGTGCGGGGACAAAGCCTCGGGTTACCATTATGGCGTCACCTCCTGTGAAGGATGCAAGGTGAGTTGTATTTTTTGTGGGAATTCTTACGTACATTGATAATAATCCAAATGTCTTCGAGTGCTTCAACTTAACCCTGATTTATATTTGATATGGCCTAATTATTAGTCTATAAATAGTATTATTGATGAAGATGTGTATGAATCACACAATAAATTGATGTACCATTTTGTTTGACAACTGTTTTTAAAAAAATATATAGAAGAAAAAATCACTTCAAAGAAAAATGCTCAGTTACTATTCGTTTTCCAATTCGTTCTTAAATTAAGTTAAAATAAAATTCCATGTATTTCTCTAAATAGATTTCCAATTTCAATATTCAGTTTTTTTAAATCGAAATTTTGAATAAAGAGTATGAGATGCCACATCCTGTACATACCGCTTTTGTGAATTATTCATTGTAACATTGTCGGTTGAATTTACGATCTTCATTCTAACAACCGGCTCATTGCTGCAGCTATTTAGCCATACTTCATTTGGAGTGGGTTTTTCGTTCTTGACTGAACTTCTAATAGATTGCTACTGCATATTGACGCGGTTTCTCCAAGAGTCACAAAAAGGATTGAAGAGTTGGGATGTTAGATATTAGTTGCCTAAACGTCTTAGTAAGAATTTGTAATTATTTCTGTACTTGAAAATATAATACAAACGATACGATAGGATTCTAAATGGTGAGAGTTACGGTTACAGGCTTTTATAATCGATGTCAACAAATCACATTTCTGTGACATGTGACAAATTTGTTGATATTTCCATTGTCAAAAGAAGACGATAATCTTAGGTTTACGCAACAGGAATGAAAATTCCAAACATCGTGGAGACACTATTTTCTCTTATTATGTCTATAATGAAAACTATGACTGTACTATATAATTAATAAATTACAACAATGATAATCCTTAACTAATTTAGACGACATTGGTCTTTTTCATTTATTTTTTCATATCCTGATGTACTTCTTAGGATTCTGTTTTATGTCGTTACGCTGTTTAATATTATGTTTTTAACAATTTGCATGAAAACCAGTGTCGATTTCTTGTAGTTCTGTTTCTCTGAACCTTGACGACGGTGCGCGGGCTGACTGGGCCGCTGTCTCCGCGAAGCACATCCCGCTGTCGCGACCGCAGCCCCCGCCGTCGCAGTTCCTATCAGAGTGTTCGCCCGTTGCCGGAATGGAGCTTAGATTTCCAGATCCTCTTTCCCCTGTCAAAGCGACGTAGGTTATTTCCGCCGTCGTTCTGGCGTAAACAGTTATTTATGCCACAAGGAGGTGGTCCTCCTATACATCAAAGCAGAGGTTGGGCATAGAAAGATGGGTCTTTTGTACGCTTTATTCGTGCACGATGGCCTTTAAAGGAAGTATACGGGGAGGGAAATGCGATCGTTACATGAAAACACATTGTGCAGGAATAAATTTCGCTTGAAACTTGCACATCTGTCATTAAATAGTTGGCCACGAGCATGTTTAATAAATAGTTATCTACTCTGTTAAAAGGAAAATAATGATTAAAGTGGTATAGTACCAGAAATCTCAAGAATTCTTTAGTAATGATCTCTTATTATGGTGACTAAACGTTATTTAATTTTTTAGGATATTTTAAACTTATTCTTTCTTCCATTCTCTGTACCATATAATTTTTTTTTTTAATTTTTTTTCGTTGGCGTTATCCGCTTTTCGGTATCTAAAGTACCTTTCGTATTATCAGAAAAGGTAAAAGAAAAGATTTGTTGCAAATTTTTCCCTTATTCAGAAGTGCTTGGAAACATTTTGTTTTTTGAATTCCTATGTATCTGCAATGGAGCCGATTTGCAAAACCTGATCAAGCGAATGATCTCAGAATTAAATGCTTTCTCGTTGTAGTACTTTTGTATTGAGGAAATGTGCGCTTAACAGTCGTAAATATGAGCAATTACCGACACATATTCACTTACAAAGTATACCAACTCCTTCGTGCTTTATCAGAATGAATACGTTTGCGATCACGTTGTTTTTATTTTTATTTCTTAAGATAAAGTTCACTCCAAAGAGATTTCACTTCACTAAAGTTATCTTTTTGGAAGATCTATGATTGCGTAATAGGTGAGTGACCCATGATTTGCGTGTGATTTTCCAAGATACTTATAGCAACTAATGGTGATTCTCGTTGGCGACTTAACATCAACGTATCATTTATCTCCCTCGATATCGCATGCAGATCAAACGTGTATTACAAATAAATGCTTTCCGATATTCTCTATCTGATATTAATTGATTACAAAGCTTAGGTCTTTGAACTCTGAAGCAAGCTCTTATTTTCATGTTGTTTTGTTTCATAGCGTAATTTGTAAAAAGAAGTTTAGTGAAGCGGAGAGTATTATTCAACATCATGGACCACGCTGACCCCTAAGAGCAAATGTGAAATGTAATGCTAAACTTGCATCCACGACAACACGAAAACTTATGGTAGAAATTCTTAGCCTGTTATACATATGCGTGAAATATTAATCATTTGAGAGCGGATTCCTGTGATCTAAAACATCGCCAAAAATTATCAATAAATTTCTCTTAAAATGTTTTTAAAATGCCCTAAAAGCAAAGAAAAAACGTAAAAAATTCAACTCAATCTCTTGGATGTGTTAGTGAGTAATCGAGGTTTCTTCCTTTCGTTCAAGTGAAGTCAGCTTGCAAACTTTTGGTTTGGACTGTTCTTTATCAGGAAATCGCTGTCTTTAGTTTTCCCAAAATCGACCGAACCGACAATGGCGCGGATAGGTGTCACAGGAACCTCAGATTACATACTTATAACGATTGACATTACAATTTCTGAGCGAAAAAATCCAATAGGCTACTGAGTAATTCTGTGGAGAACATTTGTTGCATTTCGTGAATATTGTTTGTAGCAAGTACCATTAAAATGATATAGATTTCGATGAAATCAGTGAAAAATCTTTTAAAAATGACGGAAAAGAGAAAAAGTTACTTATTAGTCGAAATCGACGAAAAATGTAAAAAAGGCATAAAAATGGGTCATTTGCTCAAAAGGCCATTTGCTTTTGTCATAACATTAAATTAATGTCTATACTAAAAGCCATTGTTCTAAAGTGATGAGAAAAATTGACATTTCATTAAAACCTGTCCCCTATTAATCGTGTAATAAGAATGTTTGTTGACCAATATTGAAGAATGTGCTGTGATATATATCTAGTACACATATGCTTACATATCGAGTTAACGACTAAATAATTAGATTTTACTGCCCATCAGAAGCGATTTTTTTAAATAATGATATAAATGTATTGGTTATCATTTGCGTTGCATAATTTCAAAAGACTAAATCACCTGTAATTCTAAAAACTATTTATTCCAACATAACATATAAGGCTACAAAAGTAAATGTTTAATAAACTACACTTAACTATCACTTCTCTCCCTTCTAGATGCTCAAAAGATTAAACGGAAACGAACCTAGAGAAAAAATCGAGAAGCAATGTGGCCCATTTGATGTGCATTGATTTACCGTTAATTTTCAAGGAGACCATTCAGGTTCAGACGCGACCTTTCCATACAGACATTTGTCAAATAACCTGAATCTCCACTATTTGACCACACACAAAGCCTCTCCGGAGCTAGCTTCAGAGTGAGAGGTGCACGCATATTTGATGAATATTTTGTATTGTGAACGAATCTGGTGACCCCGCTGAGTGAGGTGCAATACTCCGAATTATGTCCAAGGGATTGCCGAGATTAAACCGCACAAGTTACTAGAACATAATGAAAGGAGCGTGGAAAGTCAAAGCCACCACACTTCTCGTTTTGTGTTCCGTTCATGGAATTTCAACGGAATATCATCAGGGAGAGGGTGCACAGCTGACATTTTCACGAGAAGCCAAAGGAGGAGCAGAGACGTAGGAACTCCTGAGAAACCCCTGTGAGTAAATGGGCGATGAAGTCGCTCGATGTCTAGTGAACTCAAAGCCAACCTTCACCAAGCCAATATCCGTAAAAGCTAAAATTCGACAAATTCCCTCTTCGGCTTTCCAATGAAAATGAGGTGAAACACGAAACACGAAACCGCACCTAGCCCTTCATTCGGAAACGTTCCTAATCATAGTACTCAATAGCTCAGAAGCAGTGATCTGGTCACAGTTACTACTTACGTAGTAGAAATAAATTATGGCAATGCTGCAGCAAAAAGTGGCAATTTTTCGACAGAAAAACTCGTATTGTGGGTATCTGATATTAAAAAAGTGCATAATTCTTGTTCCTATATGTAGCAAATTTTCTCTAATATGTGGTGTAATCAGAATCCACGTTATGTGGGTCCTTGATACAGAAAAACCTTGTTTTACGGCAAAATGCGAAACAACTCTAACGACTAAACTGTAGGTAGGATTTTCGGCAACATTACCCACCAACAAATATATTCCCCCATCGATCTGGCTGATGTCGCGGCCACTTGAATTTGAAAGGGACATTTTGAATTTGAAGGGTTCTATATTGAAGCATCAAGGACACTTTCAATTTTTTCCCAAAAATTGCTTCAAGTTTTTGATTATTTTTTTAGGGCAAAGTACAAAACATTACGCAGCTTATGACAATGACGCAGGTCCCATTTTCGGGAAATTTTTTAAATATTCGAAAACTGCAAAAGTTAATCTTATAACTACGATATTGAAGATAGAGAACTTTTTCTTAGCAAAATATGCTCTTCAAAATTAGATCTTTAAGTAAAATCATTACATTTTTTCAGATCTGAATAGTCTTCGCATAAATGTGAATGAAACAAAGACAGTTTTTTTGTTGTTTTTTAAAATTTATTTCTTCTCGTTCGACATACTTGTCTTTCGAGGAGGTTAAATTATGAAATACATAGTTTTTGACTTTTTGGGAATGGCCATCCATAAGCAGTGCTTTTTATTACTCGGAATAACGGAAACATTGGGCTAAAGTAAATGAAGCGAGGTTGAAGACTGTTTCAGTTTTATCTAAAAGACAGTTTAAAAACTACGTTAGTAAGTTTTTCTTGAGAATGGATCAAATTTTTTCTTGCAACATTTTGCTCGGATAGAGTAAAGTTTCCTTAATAAAATGGCATTGCGCCCATTTTTATTACGCGTTTTCGAATTTTTAAAAGAGCAAAACTTCAATTTTTCAAAAATTTTTCCCTTTAATATTGAAGCTAGAATTTCCTTATTTGATGTAACATTTTCCTAAGTAGATTTGTAAACATTTTTACGTAATTTTGAAACATATTGTGGCAAATCTCAAATCTTTTCTAACCTGTACTACTCCTTCAATGTTTGAAGCTATAGATTTCTTTCTCAATGCAATCTATTTGTCAATATTAAATCTTTACATGATGTATGCATTTTTTTTCTAAATGCTACTGGCTATTGCGATGTTTGAGAAACTTTTCTTAAGTGTGAAAACGGAGCATTTGTAAAGAATTGTATGATAAGCGAAAAGAATAACGTGTATGAACAGGTTGGAAGAATATTACAATATTAGTGTACTGCAGCAGCAAAAATGCTGTTGAACAAAACTACACCAATGATTTTCCAAGATGTGTCACGCACGCTGTTCAAGAAAAACAAAGAAAATACTCTCGTATTACACCAACAAATTAAATATTTTAACGAAAACAATCTTCATAAATACTGCAATAACATAGTATAGTGCATGGAGATACACGGTGTCACAGTTCTTTAAATACAAAGAATATGGAAAGAGAGTCTTGTACATAACACAACACGTCAATAGCAAATATCACTTGGTGTCACATGGAATCAGCTGCGTCGTAAGTAGTAGCGCAGTGAATATGTGAATTCAGTCAGTACGCGCAGTGTGGGAATAGGCAAGAAACCATACTCAATAGGCAGAAAACTACAACTTGAATTTTCCAGTCAAAATCGAAACTGTTCCATTAATGTTTGGATTTTCCCCAAGTGTCAATATCCAACGAAATCATAAACACCTATCACATGGCCAGAGACTGCATAGTTTTTATCTTTATGCATACATTCGAAATTAGTAAATAAAATTATATTTATATAAGTGTATTTTCACATCCATTTGTGTGTCTTGGCAACGTGGCGTGGTTTGCGACAACGAGGAGTCACCATAGCCGCCGCCACCACCGCCATTTCGTGTTTTATTTCAGGTAAATAGGCAACAGACATCGTTGATGCGTCATGCCTATGCATGCTCTGAATACATCAATACACTAAACTGAATGGCAGAAATAAGTTTTAAATATAACTTTTAGTAAAAAATATAAAATATGTATTTTTCGCCCTTCACTTAAGGCGTTCAAGTGAGAGTATAAGTGTAACCCAGAAATTGACACGTTATAATATTTCGTATCCTTTACCTACGTTAGAGAAACTATGAACACTGCTAGCCCATTACGAGTACTGTAAGATACTTACTACGCTCTTACGTGTACTGTAAGATATGAAAACTTCATTTCGTTGGCAAAAAATCATCTATTAATACTATTAAACATTTAATCACTTATCATTTCTAACATGCAAAAATATTCTTTATTTCTGAGCCGAGATGTGATTCGATTTGGAGGATTTACATAAGTCCAATGTCTTGTCATTGTTCATGAGTTCAGTTGTGGCAGCGGTGGCCAGAGGTTGTCCGGGAGCGCTGCCTTGCTAGTTCTGTGGCCGTCAAGTCGAGCGCCCAGTGAATTGCAAGTGCTTGTGAAGTGACGTAAGTGTTCTGTCTAGTGCCTGTCGAAGTGTGAAACTAGTGATGAACATTAGTAGAAGTGAATTAACGTGCCCCGACCTCGAACAGAGCATCAGAACAACGATGCAGTTCGTGAATGATGACTCTTCTGACACCACGTATCCGCCAGTAGCATATCGACACTTTATCATCGAGCAGCAACTACAGCAACTCCTACAACAGCAGCAACGCTTACTGCAATTACCACAGCCATAGCAGAAACTTCAGGTGCAGCAATTACAAGTACAAAACAGCCAATGCTGCAAATGGCCGCTATGCCTTAGATTTGCGATGCAACCAATGGCAGAGGAGGATCTGCCTCCGGATACTAATTGTAATTAGTGTAGAGAATCAAGAAACTCATTAAATAATACACGTCAGTATATATCTTTTATTAAAATAAAATGGAATAAAATGATTCACAGACTACATGCACAAGAATTCACCTCCAGAACAGCAGCTCAATTCGACCTAGCTATAATCTTAGTCTCTTGGTCTATCAGTCGAACATATTACACGGCATCGCTCTTCTTCTGTTTTCTTGAGGTGGTCTGTGCTGCAGTGAAAAGGCTGAAGTGGATGGGTCACATAATCCGAATAAACGAATGAAGAGAGACAGTTAGAAAGAAACACATAGGAAGTATGATAGTCAGGAAAGGCAGAGGTAAACCTAGATGATGGTGAAATAATGAGGTAGAGGAATATTTGAGAAACCTGGGGGTTCAAAGATGGCGAAGAAAAGCAAAAGATATAAGAAATTAGTCTATTCCAATTAAATAATAGGCAAATAGTAGGCAAAATAATAATAATAATAATAATAATAATAATAATAATAATAAAATATAGTAGTCAATAATAAAATAGTAGGCAAAACTAGTGTGGCACATTGCTGACGAGAGAAGTTCGGCGAAGTACTCTAAGCGGTAATCTTGGTTCATTAAGTATTTGATTGTACCACAGAAGGTTACGTCAATCCACTACAAATCTTATTTAACATTAAAACCATTTACCTATTCATTTACTCATACATAATTGCCCGGAAAAGTCAAGTCGTCAAGTTTCTTACGGTTGACCGCATGCGAACCGTATGGGATGTGGAAGTAAAAAGCAATGAAATATTTAAGTAACCGTCTTGTTTGTATTTTTTTACTTATGTATTGAAATATAGCTTGAACATAGTGTAATTTATATACGATATGATACTTTATTATAAAAATTATTTCTGCTTCAATTCTCTCCAGATCCCTTTTGAACATCCCACTTCCCATTAGTTTTAACATGATAATTTGACCAGTTAGTGAGCGTGAATCAATCAGCTCAACATACAAGTGATAAATTCCATGGCACGTTTGAACATTCCAAGGCCAAATATTAGTAAAGCACTACGTTAATACATACCAGAATATCAATCTCGCAACGGTCTAGTCCTGGAACACAAGGCTGCTGGGCGATGCAGAGGATTCTCTCGTGGCTGGTCATCTGTCAAATTGTAAAACTCAGAAGCATACAATGAGATTTTCCTCTTTACCATTTAAGAGACCAAAAGGTTGCGTGAACTTACCAGAAACTTTGTGAGAAACTTTGTCTTATCCCATGGAAGTTTTTATGCAACACAAGTTCGTACAATGTACCCGACAATCAAAGCTGCTACTCTAGACAGTTTCATTTTTCTATTCAAAGCATTTTTTTCTTCATATTTAAAAAAAAAATTGTGCTTGGCCTCAAGACACTCAGAGTTGAGTACGAACATTTACAGTACGTTGAATATATTAACATCGTTTACGAAACATGATTGATAATGTATCCTTGTACTTAATTTTCCCATTATGTAAATTTAGTAAATAATTGTTTAGGAATTAAATGTCTGAAGCCAATCCGGTACACGATAGTTAAGGAGGGTCACGTCAACTTCAGACATGTCAAGGTCGCGAGCATAGTAGCTAGCTTATTAGCTAGCATTTAAGTAGCTATAAAGTAGCTAACTTATTATGGAGCTTGCGGGCACTGCGTCTAAGACAACAACAACGCGAAATTGAGAAGTAGGGCTCTACAAATTTCTCCGAGGTGGCCGTACGTCTCTGAATACCTCGCCCATGGCGGTCTTTTCGAGAAGTCACTTGGCCGTTATTGCCACTAATTTACATATATTAATTCTCATTTCCTCTACAAAAGCAAAAAGAAAAACACATTAATGAAATATATCTGTAATATTTGAACTTATGAGTTGAGTGTAAAATGAAACATTTTGATTTCATAGTCCCATGTACTCAAGAGAGCAATAAGTGTATTAATTTACTACGTTTAAGTTAGGAATAAAAGTATTATAATATTGCAAAAACTCTGTCGATATTTTGACAGAAATAAACGTTTTAGGGATCCTTAATAACAAGGAAGTGTGTTTTTCCTAAAACATCTGTCCATAGTCTGTCGGTCCGTGCGTCAGTCCGTTCGTCCCGTCCGCCGATCCGTCCGTGTGTCAGTCCGTCCTTCGGACCGTCCGACATCCCGTCCGTCTGTCAGTCCGTTCATCGGTCCGTCAGTCGTTTCGTCCGTCCGTCCGGCCGTTCAATTCAATGAAGAGCTGTCCCCCACAACACTACGAGATGGTTTTACTAGAGAAGATACATAGACTGCATAGAGACTTGTTAATTTATTTCACATTATTATAAAAAATACATATCATTTAATAACAACTAACGCAAAACGAAAACAGGCAAAGAATTTTTCATTCAAATATATTCCTGTTTCTTCACACAAATAATTATCCAAAGTAAAATTTAAAATTAAAATAAACACGAAAAAGTAATAAGTAATAAAGTATATAAACATAATTCAGAACTCGGTTGTTTGCTATAAATCATCCAAGAAACATTTTCGTATGAAGCAAGCATTCATTGTGATATTTCGCACGCGCTTTGGGCTTATCTTCCCTCTTACAATTTTTGCGTGCACACCTCTTTCTTGATTTGGAGGGGAAGTGAGAGCGGAGACAGGGGAAATGGCCCTTGCTCCTAGGAGGGTTGGACTTCTCATACGGGCAAGTGGCTCGTGCGGACGTATACCCACACGTCAAACATTCTTTGTACATTTTTCCAGTCCTTTCACTTGGCTTATTCTTATCTTAGTACCAGTTCTTATTGTTAATATTAATATTATAAAATTATTAGTAGCTGTTTTTGATCATTATTAAATATTTTTTTCATTGGTACTATTTGACTTCAAAGTTCAATTTGACTTAAATGCGACCTATTATTACGCGAGGTGCAGTGAGGGTCCCACTGACCTAATAGCCTGCTGCTTAGAGCGCTGGAGCCGTGGCGGTGTGAGGTTCGTCCTGCCCGCCCCACTCCCTGTCCGCCATAAATCCCATTCGCTTCGGTCGATGCGGAGCCGTTGCCTTGCTCGGCAGCGGCTGCTCTTAATGAAGATGCACCGCGCATACGGAACACACGCCGAAGGCACATGTGGCACATGTGACGTCTTCTGCAAGGACAAAGGATCATTATAATTTTCTTTCCTTTTTAAAGACGTTATTTCTCTTTTGGGGACTTCTCTTTCCCTTTACTCTTACACCCGTTTCTCATTTTATATTTTTTATTTTCCCTCTCACCCCTCACATCTATTTCTCGCTCTCTCTCCTGTGATATCTCCCTCTTGTTATTCTTTTTTTCTATATACTATTCTTTCCTTTTTCTCCACATTTTGCTCACTTACTTGATCTACATCATATTTCCAGACCTTGCACTTTACCCATTATTATCTTAATACCGGTTCTAATGATGAATGTGTTTTATATAAAGTTGTTAGCCTGCCCGTACCAAAATACTGTAACAATGCACCATCCGATGTCTAACAAGATTGTATAAAATGTAAATTGTATAAAATGTCGATTTTTTGCATGAAATAGCACACACTCTCTTTATCCAGCACTGAACAGTACTAGGGCGCAGCTCGGAACTTGTGTGACCTTTAAGGCACAGGCTTGTGTGTATATTACACATTACGGTTATCAAAAATCTCATCCATGTGGTTACTAATAAAACAAAAAAATGGAAAAATGAAACGCTTTGGTCTTCAATGTCCACTTCTGTAAACAAAAATTAGCGCATCCGATTCGCTGTAAGAATGGAAACAGTCTCAGTTAACCGAGGGCATTCGAACTATATCAAGCAGCAAATTCAAGAGGTAAATAGCAACGCGAACTTTCTTTGTTTAAGGTGACAGCAAGTCTCAAAATAAAGGCAAAACAAAATTACCCACATGTATAAATGAACTATACAAATGAACTAATCATCAATCGCTGTATCAATTAACGTTTGATCTAACAATTTTCACCAAAAGTTATATCACATTATTTATGGGAAAATATGCCAAGAGACTCATAGTTGAAAGTAAATTATAGCATTCAGCAATTTAATGCTTATAAAAAATGCAAACACTTCTGATAAAGGTTAAGTAAACACCGAAACTTTGGCATAAGCAATTAATGCTGTAATGAAATGACAAAGGACCTATTATCAACACGTTCTAATAAAGTTTGAGAACGAGATCATGAAAATATAATTTTATTCTAGCATTCAGATTAATTTTCAAATTATTGTTGTAATACTTTTAGTATCTTTTTAAATTTTTTAGCTTGTTTGAATTTCATAAATATAAAATTAAACGGTAACAAAAAAGTTTAGTAATAACACGTAGATTCGACCTTCTCTTTTCTTGATTCTATAATTATTATATTAGGCATTGAATAATTAATCAGAAATAATATTGAAGAAATGAAAAAATTCAGCGTCAACAAAGTTATTTTGTAGTTTCAAGCTGTACAAAAGGTCAGACAGAAAATATTGAGTTTTTACTCTTGACCTTCGTGCAAGCAAGTTTCTGCTCAAATCTTATCGTATTTACCATCAGTTACATTCACTCTATACGGAAGGCCGTCTCGTCATGTCACTGTTTAATAATGTTAAATTTACAGTCTAATTGTATCATATTTGTACGAAAGGGAGTGAGCATAATCTGCCTCAACGTGTATCTTGCACATTGAACTAACTTTCCCTATTAGAAATTTGTACTTAGGTAATACCTTTTAACCTTACTAGCTATTCCGACATTGGATTTAAGTCATGAGTAATAAAAACGCAGTAATATCTGACGTTTTGTTTTGCATGAATGCGTTGAACGCAAAAAGCTGCCTAACAGACCTAAATATTTCAATGAAAAATAGTCAAGAAAAAGTGAGAAAAGTCTTCAGAAATTTGCATTGTATTTTAAATTATCATTAGAAATGTTGTAAGAACATCTATTAAAAAAGCACGATGATTCTCATTAATAGCACATATTCGTCTCAATCTTTGTACCACAATATATAGGCTCACGATCCTGATGGTTTCGGGGTCAAGGGAAAGTTAGTATATTTTATAGAATATTGCTGCAAACATTTAATTTATCAGCTTTAGAAATACTTCATATGATATGCTACAATGTATCATTGACTAAAACTTATTAAAATATTATACATGGGGCAAAATATAATAGTGACTAAATGTGGCAGTTGTACCGTTCGACGCCAGAAATAAAATGCAGATAGGATTTAATGATACAATGAGAATTTAGAGGTTCGAAAGTAATAGATCTTCGCAAACTCTGAGTTGATCTTTCGTACAACACAGACAATTTGGAACGGAACAAAATAGCTATTTTCTGTCTATTTTCACTGAACAACAAGCACGTTTGTATCTTTGCTTAACAACTTCTTGAGCGTGCTGAAGTCACTACAGCCACTACAGTATTCATTTTTTATAGAACTCTTCTGACTGAGTAGTTAAATGAAAATGATGAAAAATACCGTAATAGTGGACAGAAACGTGCTTGTTTGAATGTCAGGTGTCAACAATCAATAACCTCTGTCATTTTTTCGTGAATTTTACCTGCAGTAGGGAAACGCTAATTTGTGTAATGTATAGGAAAATATAGTTTTTTTTTATTTTTCTCTTTAATTTTCTCATCGGCTGTAGGTATTCTGTATTATTTGACAGAAGATTATGATTGACAATTGCGTTCACTTGCCCCTCCTTAAAACAACACCAGCGGCACTCGACCACATTTTGAATCTCGATTTTCTTGACATATATGTGCCTATAATTACACATTACGAGAGCCTGAAGTAGTCTAGTTTTCCAAGTTATTGTCATTACTAAGAGTAAATTTGCTCTTACACTTCTGATCCCACTGCCACCCTTCTAATGAATTGGAAACGCAACAACCTTTTGAATGTTCTTTATATACTATATGATCGATTTAACGTATGTTTTAACAATAAAGTCTTTTGACATACCAGCATGCATTGCAAGTTGACGAATAAGTCCGTGCCTGATCTCACGTTCCAGTGAAGGAGGAACACCGTCACCACCGGGCTATAACATGTACTACATTCGTGGGACTAATTACCGAAGCAGATGACTCACCCTCATATTTTCCTGCACATCCTTGGTTCGAAATGGGAATACTCTGCGTCCTTTTATCGTGCGACAGGGACAATGAAAACGACGTCAATATTACATACGTTCAAGCAGTTAACATGTATTCAGCCATCATTTGAAAAACTCACACGATATAAATCAAAATTTCTAACACAAGTATTTTCGAATACTTGTATTCTCAAACGCTGATTGGCGTCATCTTGCTTCCCTCAGCAATACTAAGGAACTAGATTACTGCACAGCAATCAGCCCCGCATTGCGGATTTACAGTAACACAAATTTCGGCATGTAACTGAATCTGTAGTACCTGATATTTTGTGGACTCGAACTTTTTTCTGAGATGCTCTGAAGTGTTGTGCACAATTTTGGATTAATTCAGTTGTACAATAGTTCTTGTGAAACAAACGTGCATTTTGCATTTTCGTATACGTAGAATATAGAGGGTATTATAATGTTGCGAAAAATCTGTCGATATTTTGACAAGAATAAACGTTATAGGGATCCTTAATAACAAGGAAGTGTGTTTTCCCTAAAACGTCTGTCCATAGTCTGTCGGTCCGTGCGTCAGCCCGTTCGTCCCGTCCGCCGAACCGTCCGTGTCAGTCCGTCCTTTGGACCGTCCAACATGCAGAAGTTCTCATAAACGCATTTTGTGATATCTGATCCAGTAAAATTGACGCAAATGCATAAGCAGGGAAACATTTATCTATATGTTATTACAGGTAATACCACGAGTGCTTTGAAAATTGTTGATAAATCTCGGACTGGCGAAGTGAGGCGTGTCCAGCAGAGTTCCAAAATCCATCAAATATTAAAAATAACTAAATATTATGTTCAAAACAAACAGGTTATGTTGTACATACGCGGTTGATTGGACGTTGACATAGCGATCGATGTATAGCGCCTCCTAAGATAGATGAGTCAGAGTTTATGATTGGTCGGTACGGAGAAGCGGTAAGAAAAAAATGGATAGAAAAAATTATAAACTTCTTGATATACACCGCCCTGATTGGAGCATTTTGTTTCTATAGTTAAAAACTATTGGTTTTAATTTCACGAGTGGAATAGTCATAAAAACTTCCAGGTGAACAAGATTTCTTACGTCTCGTCCTACATTGAATATGTATTAAATGAACTCAATGAAATTTAAGAATAATTGTACTAAAAGTCCATTAATCAACAATATTGTAATTAATTTCGTATAATATTGTAGAAATTTGGATATGTTGATGCAAGTAAGCTCCACAAAACTTTGTTTAACAAGATAACAAAAGTCAAAATAAATAAAAATTGTTTTGTAATATTTTATTTAAAATATTGTAAAAAAACTTTTCATAATCATATTTCATATACAATGGGAACATTTCATCTAAATTGACTTCATTAAAATAAATGGAGAAATGTGATCCTTTTTCCCACAAGGGACTAATGGCGGGGTTCCCAACGCGGTTAGTATCAATAATCTCTGTCAATTTTCGTTAAGTTTTCTTGCAGCAGAGAAACGCTTATCTTATTCTACGTATAGGGAAACATCGATGGGGGTCGATGACATTGTAAGACGGGTCAATGATGATCAAGGGGTCAATTGGGGATCGTTATCCAAATATGCACCGACGACTGATTGTTATGACTGATCAAGATCCCATTTATTCCAAAACTATTTATGAATGTTATTAAAGTTTTTACTTACATAAATCTACAAAATACCTAATAATAAATTACAAATTCGTCCATCTTCTGGGTTTTCATATCATTTACATTAATAAAATAAAACTTAAGCGTAATTAAAAATCATATAATAATGTAATAATGTGATTTTGTTTTTGAAAACTTGTTTATATTTGTAACTTCAAAAATACTAATAGAACGAAAAATTTTAAAAAATAAATGTAACCTTTTTCCCAACCTTCGTATTAGTCTAATTATTATCTTTAAGTCACTTATTTGTAGTTATTGGTATTATGATAATTTTGTATGCTGTGTATTAGAGAAAAATTGAGGAGTTCGATGAATCACACCATTATTTTGGAAGGGGTCGAAGCAAGAAAAAGTTTGGTACCTCTGGACTAAAGGCGGATTAATGGACAGGCCAGATGTGCAAATAAATTAACCTGGGGAGTAGGCAGGCGCCCGCCGTGCTTGCCCGGCCTAAAATGCTCACTGCAGTTATTGAGTTAGTAGCCCAGTCTTGGAAGTGCGTGTCTGTGCAGCGCAGAATATTTGACTTGAGCCTCTGGAAGCAGAAATGAAGAGGTTTCTGGAATACGAAAATTTTCGAAGGGGAACCGATTGCGCCAAACTTCCTTAAACAACGGAAATAATATGCGTGATTTTTAGTAGGAATCATTATTAGGAAGCTCTATTTTAATAAATCTTTAGTTTATGTGTAGCAAATAACGAAAATATGTAGGATTTTGAGCAGAACTCCTGATTTACCCCTTCAAAGAAGGAGTAAAAAACCTCTATGCATATTTTTAAACCCTATTATCGTTTTATTGGCACACTTCAATGGTAAAAGTGTTGCATTTCTCTATTGAAACCATGCTAATTTATGTAAATGTAGTAATTGATCATTATTTTATTCTTTTTATAGATTCTTGAAAAGAAAAAGCCTTCCATACTGTAAGGAAAAAAACCAACACAAAGTAATACTAGAATTTTAAGGAACAATTCACAACAAATTTTACTTCACAAAAACTACGCTGTGTGAGTTCAAAGGTGACTGTCACTTACACCAAATATGCATTTCACGCAAGCAACGAATATTCTTTACTGTAAATTACGTTAGAAGCGCTATCTGCTGTCCGGGGAAATGAAGTCGACAAAATCCTAGATTAGAACTAGAGTTAAATATTGTGAGTGAGAGGCGTTATGACAGACGTTTGATAATGCAGCTCAAGACTCATGTCGTTATCAGGCGCCAAATGTGACGGATTAGTTGTGGAGTCTCCCCAATCCCTGTTGCCATTTGTGAAATGTGCAAGTTGCATACACTGGGTGGGATGCACTATATACGATTCAGTATTATTTGGATTCTTGATAATTTATAGAGTAAATTCGTCCGTGTCCTCTAAGATATTTTTAGCTTTCAGAAGGTCGGAAACTGTCGCTTTATATAAGGAGAAGAGATATGTTGCTAGGTAAGTTAGGAGTCGCTGGTCGGGGTAAGTGGTGGTCGTCATAATGTGCACTAAATTGCTTTGGTGTTTTGCGAAAATAATCCGTCACCAACAGCGGTCGGATAGATTGGTTTACATTTTAAAATGAAAGTCGTGAAGAGGCAAACAGAACCCTAAAGCGAGATGTTAAGAAACAAAAGGAAAGAGAGATTAACAAAAGGAGAGATTTCCGCCCCTCGAATGCTGTGAACGCATCGCTGAGGAATTGCGAGAGAAGTTCCGAAGCATGGAGGGCCACTTGTTCGAACCATTTGTAATATTTTTCGACAGTGTTGACAGAACGATGATCGGTACCACTGCAGAGGAAGAGAATAATGCTCGAAGAGAAACCTCTTTCATACCTGTCATCGACGTCCTCGCTCCGTGGACGTTTGGGATTCCCGGATCACTGAAATAGTGCCCCACGGCGAATAGTGAAAGGAAGTATTGAAATAGCTTCGCACAATAGTCCATTGAATGCACCCGTGAAAACCGGTAATTGATTGATTGATTGATTGATTGATATTTCCGGATACGTCAACAGCTGCTCATTATGCTCGTTAGTGTAGTGAATGCTTTATCACGGAAGGGAGTGGTGTTCCATCTCGGTGAAGAGTGAGATCCTGTGCCCGACCTACACGTCGACCTGTAGAGGATGGTGGTACAGTAGTGCGTGTAAGTGTGTAAAGACAGGGCAAGAAAAACGCAGGAAACATCACCTGCAGTTCGTGGCCCGGTTTCCAGAGAACTGCTTTGGCATTCGCCTTGTAATGATCGGAGAAGCCACGGTAATTACCGATCAGAGCAGCCAGCCGCTAGAGTTCTCCAGAAAGCGGCTGAATTGAGCCATATATATATATGTATATATATATATATATATATATATACACACACACACACACACACACACACACACACTTTACTACCACATATATCGGGGGACCAGTCGGGAACATAGAGCTTGCCCCGGTTCGGGCGGTGTCCCGCTGATGGGAGATATCTGGTTGGTAAAAACCTCGCAAGCCGATGGGTAAGTCGGCGCCGGATCTCGCTGTCCAACGGGGAATTGATTGGTTGGTTGTTAGCGATTCTGGGCACGTCAATACTTAAGGCATTGGCCTCGTAAGTGTGGTGCATGTTTTTCATCGGGAGGTTTTTCTTCTGTCAGCTAGCGTGGTTTCCCCTGACCAGGTATCTCCCACTGGCGGGGCACCGCCCCAGCCGGGAGAAGTTCTACGCTCCCGAACGGTGTCTCGGCATGTGTGGTAGTGTAGTACATGCTAGTGTACGTGTATGTAAGGGGTGAGGATAGCTCAAGGAAGAGGAAGGAATGATCGCGCGCGGTCCGTGGCCCGCTTGTTCCTGCTCCGGCATTCCCCTGATGTTGATTAGAGAAACCACAGAAAACTACTGACCAGAGGAGCCGGCCTCTAGAATTCTCCTATCGAGAGCGGTAGCTCAGTGCATCAACTGATGTCACTGCAGCGCCTCTGATCGGGAGGTCCTAGGTTCGAGTTCTGAGGGCGCTAGCTTTTCAGCAAGGTCGAAATCAGTCACTGTCTGGAAGAGAATTCTAGAGGCCGGCTGCTCTGATCGATAGTTTTCTGTTGTTTCTCCGATCAACACCACGCGAATGCCGGAGCAGTACCCTAACGAACGGGCCACGGACCGCGCGCGATTTTTCCTTACTCTTCCTTGTCCTATCCTCTCCCCTTACACATACACTGATCCTAACATGCACTACGCTACCACATATTCTGGGAGACCGGTCGGGAGCTTAGAACTTGTCCCGGCTGGGGCGGTGCCCCACTGATGAGAGACCCCTGGTTGGGGAGAAAGCCCACTTCCTGACGGTAGGTCGGCGCCGTATCTCACCATCCAGCTTAGGAAGATCACCGCCACCTCCCGAGAAAAAAGCATACACTACACTTACGGGACGAAAGTCCAAAGCCGTTGACGCGCCCGGAAACACGAAAAAATCAATCAATAGAACTCTCCTCCAGCCAGCAATTGAATTTGACCTAGTTAACAAGCTAGTGTCGAAAATCTTGGCAGTGTCGAGATTCGAACCTAGTATCTCCCGGTCAGTGGCACTGCAATGACATCAGTTGATGCTCTGAGCCACCTCTCCCGGTCTCTAGCGGGGGAAGATCACCTTCAACGCCCGCGTTTAAACATGCACTATATTTATTGACCTTACCAGTTGACACGCCCGGAAACACTATCGATCAAACTAACAAACAACGATAATGCTGGCTTTGAGCTAAATCATTACATCCGACATCTCAACTTCTCTGGTCCTGTGGCCTCTCTTTCGCCATCCCTTCATGGCCGTGCAAGTCTCCAACATGCACTCGCGTCCAATTGAATTCTCGCCATGTTTTAAAAATATCAAAAAGTATACTGGCTTACTTTCTAAAAATTCATGTTTTCCTGGAAATGTTTCATCGCCTTGCGGACGTTCAGTTGTATGGCCGCTGCCACTATGCTCACACGCAGAGAAGGAAAATCATGGCAGTATTGGATTATACACAATTTGGGCTACACTGAAACCGATCAATACTATTTGACTTCACAGCGGAATCCGAAACATAGTTCCGTACGTTTCTCTCACGGTCTTCTATCTTCTTCCCAAATGTGTTCATAGTTTATCGAATTGTCTGTATATTAAACTATTTAAATTATTCTTCGTATTAAAACAACTGAAAAGTTATAAAGCATTGACAACATTGTTGTGACATATTTTTATCGTGTAATCAAAACTTAGTTTTTAAAGTTCCATACTCTAGGTTAGAATATATTCTATACAACATGCAAAATCGAAAGCGATTCTTTTCCTCCATTTTAGTAGTACCAACACTAACTTTGTTTATTGCGAAATTATAACTTTTTAATTAAGTATTTTTTTACTTAATGAGAAGCGGTAAATTCATTTCATTTATATAAATACCATGGTCATTAAGTTAAAACAACAATTTATGCAGAACATTTGATACACCTATTTCTAGACTATTCAGATTTATTCATCCTGTTATTTGTCGTTTTAAGTTTGATGTGCATTACATGATTGTCTCCGTATATTTATCTACTTTTTATTTTATTTATCGTTGAAAAAGAGAGTAAAATGCGTAAATGACGCATGGACAAGAAGCGTAATCTGCCCAAGTTCTCCCTTGTCGATTCGAAACGGAAGAATATCTCTCTTTTCGGATGATACGAATATTCTTTGCAATTAAGAATCAGTAAATAGTACAATATCATATATTTCAAACTGGTTTCTTGATAAAAATTATTAGTAAACGAAGAGAAAACTGAACGCAGCTTTCCATTTCGATTAAACAATTGTATAGTTCATTGAAAATGAACGGTGTGCAATTGACTGATGTCAGGCAACAAAATATGTGCGTCTGTCCATTCGGGCAAACCTCAAATGGAATGTCGATTTGAATGAATGGAACAGAACGTTTAGTTAATTATGGTATACATTCAGAATTACTTCTAATTCAGTCTTCATGTAGCTCGTTGTGTACATTTTGTGAATGTTCATTCCTGCCTGAAAGATAACATAATAATATGGGAAACTATATTCTATTGCTTCCAGACTTTTAGATTACAGAAAAACTTGCACAAACAATAGGCAAATCCCTTCCACCTGATTCTTGTAAGCCTCTGTTTATTTTAAATTCAGGACGTCAGGATTCAGAATTCAACCATACACGTGTTTCGGGAATTTTTTTCCGTCATCACTGGCTCTACAATATTAAAATTATTCAATATTGATTATTATTATATATTAAAATTATTAATGTTATTTAGTATTGTAGAGTCACTGATGATGGAATGTATTTTCAGGTCGCTGCCACGTTGTAGTTGGATTATATACAATTTGCTACGCCTGGTGTTGATCGGAGAAACCACGGAAAACGTCTGATCATAGCAGCCGGCCTCTAGATCAGTGTGCAGTGGTCTAGTAAACCCCTTTAGTGCTGAAGTGGGCAATGTTGCCCACTATATCCTCTACCTTCTTCTTCCTTCTCCTTGTCACTATCTTCTTCTTTCTGCTCTCTTCTTCCTAATTTCTTTATCTTCTACTTCACCACGCTAGCGTTAAATTCATATTGTCTACTACTTGTGGTTGTTTCCTCTGATATTCTGAATGTATAATCGTGGAGTTCCACAATATCTCTGTTGCCACTACAGAATCTACTATCTTTATTAAGCTAGGAATTCTACGATTGCCTTGCCTCTTGATTTGCGAATCAGTTTTTGTTTGTCGAAAATGAATTACTCAAGGGTGGGAAAATATTTTGAGTGAATGCAGATATCTGTAACACTCGACGTAGTAATCATATTAATCAGGTGTCAGTATCAACAGATCTTTTTTTAAAAACATCACATACACGTACTTTATTTTCAGTCCAGTAAAATCCTTTCTGATACATGATTGAGTTTATATTCAGCATCAAAAAAGAAAATAATTTTGATTTAACAATGATATTGTGTGTGTTAGTTACAGAAAGTTAGTTACAGAAGGTATCATTCGTACTGTACGATTCTAAAAGACTAAATATGCCTGAGCGAAAAACCTGATCGAAGTGGGGTCATCGGCTTGGAAGCCGAAGAACAATTCTCGTTTGAGGCACCTTTTTATAATTATACAATCAAATGGTAATTAATGCTTTATATACAATTAATAAAAGTATCACGTTAGGTTTAGGCCGGGACGCCGCTGGCAGGCCTTAGCTCGTAAAGAGCTGTCGTGCCAAAGTGCATAATACATACATCATGTTAGTTTTCGTTGATCTGTATAGTTTCTTATTGTAAGGAACTAGTTATGCATAGGAACTAAAAACTTGGCATATAACCCTGTGTATCCTTTTAATTGTTTGATGTAATCTGCCAATGTCTTGTAAACTAAGACCACGTATACAAGCCGTGAGAGTCCGACGTGACGGGACTCGATAAGGGAGAAATAGGAAAATGAAGTATATATGACTCGTTTAGTAAATACAGAACAAGCATTATTGAGCTGTCTAAACCTATTTCTTCTCATTGTCTTTCTTTTCCTCTTTCTTTTTCTTATTTTCTTCTTTCTCTTATCCTCTACCTTCTTCTTCCTACTCCTTGTCGCTTTCTTCTTCTTTCTCTTCTCCTCTTCTTACTTTCTTTACTTCTACTTCACCACGCTTTCGTTAATATTGCATGATCAAGGGAAATTAGACCAAAAAGCGTGCAACACATTAATGTCAAGCGTGTTGCCTAATAAAACACAGAGACGACAGCTATTTGTGGTGCTCAGCTAAATTTATTTAAGCTTTTCTAGTGAGCTGTTGAAATAAATGTTATACTAACATACTGGTAGATTGGAGATCTAACTGTGAGTGATGGATGGGCGCACGGACGGACGGTCGGACGGACGGAGAGACAGACAGACAGACGGAGAGACAGACAGACAGACGAAGAGACAGACAGACGGAGAGACAGACAGACGGAGAGACAGACAGACGGAGAGACAGACAGACAGAGAAACAGACAGACGGAGAGAGACAGACAGACAGACGGGCGGTCGGAGGTTACTTGAATACTATATAAGGATATCGCGGGCAGGATGTATGAACGCATGTATGAAGGCTAAATTAATTTGAAAAAAATTCTGAATGTGTAATATATTATTCTTAATTTAGTGTTCCATTCAATTATGTAGGTTTTCCATTTGAGGTTTTTTTAATTGAAAGACTCACAAATGTTAGCTTAACGTAAGTCAATTGCTTATAGTTCATTTTCAATGGTGCGTTCAAGGGGCTGTTTCAAATGCAAAACTGCATTGAAATATGTTGTTTTTCGTTTACTATTAATAAGTTTTTACTAAATCGAAATGAAACATCTGAAATCGTACGATTTGTTTCTTTTTTGCAAAGAATATTCGTGTCGTCAACAAAGAGAACTGTTCTTCCCTTTCTAATGAACGAGAGCACATCGTTTAACCGGCGCCGGATCTCGCCATCCAGCGAGGGAAGATCACCGCCATCTCCCGAGAAAAAACATGCACTACACTAACGGGACTAATGACCAAAGCAGTTGACGCGCCGGGAAACACGAAAAAAAACTAACCAAACCAAGCACGTCGTTTACATGTAAATGAAAGAGGCTATGACCGAAGATCGAGCCCTGCGGGACCCCAAGCTCCATTGACAAGGAATAGGAAAGATGTGTATATAATGTTCTTTTTAGTCAGTACGATATTTCTACTATTCTGTACTCATTCTTTATGATGCGAGGATACCCAATCTAAGGCAATATAATAAATTTTATGTGAAGGTAATTTGAAAGCAAAATGTTATGTTTTATGACGTCAAAGCTTTCGAATCATCTAAAAATATTCCAATACTTTCGTCATTTTAATCCATTGACGAAGCGACATCTTTAAGTAAAGAAAGTTTTGCTTTTTACGTAGATTTTGTTTTTCTAATTTAATATCGACAGACTGAAAATGCTCCATATTGTTCCACAATGTTCCATATTTTCATTCGTCTGTAAAAAAGAAACTAATATTAAAAAAGCCTCTCTAATATTTACTGACAAAAGATAAATTGATCCAACATTGCAATTAATTGAGATCCTTTTCTTTTGAAAATTAACTTGCATTTTCTGTTTTCAAAATATTTGGAAATATTCCTGGAAGTATTGAAATGGGAGATAAGAAGAGTTTACCAATTGTAATGGCGAGTGTGCGAGCTTTTAATAACAATCGGGAAATTCATCTATACCACCAGAATATTTCTTTTTACCGACCGAGAATTTCATTGGAAGAAGATTGGGAAACAAACATCGTATCCAAACATTTTGGGGAATAGCCTGATTTTTTGTTGTTGTTTTTTGCTTTAGACCTTTTGTGAGAGCAACTGCAAATCTTTAAAAGTGTTGCTGTAGAGTATGGCGGCTGAGGTCAGATGTTCATTTCTCTGTCATTATCTTTGCAAGTATATGATTTATATAATTTCTTCTTGATATGGTCGTATTTTACTTTCTCGCTTTTGTTCGTAAGAAGGGAATCATTGTAATTGTGCGCCGAAAATCGGCGAATTTGCGACAAAAATCTCCTATTCAACAAAAAATTGGATAAATGCTGTTCCTTTATGTTGCCAATTCTTCCTCTAACACGTTTCCTAGTCAGAACAATTTCTATGTTTGGCGGGTCCTAAATACTGAAAAATCGACGGACGGCAAGACGTGTCTGCCTATGGTCAACGCTAGCGTGAAAGTGCTCACAAAATTTTCTCCAAAAATGAAATTTCTCAATCAGTGTAAGCAAAATGAAGGCCCTGAGAGTTTGACTGGATATTTTGGTTTATGGAGATAATGGAGCTGAAAGCAACATTTTCAAAATTTTCTCAAAAATTCGCCACTTTTTTAAATAAGTGAGTGCTCGGATAGCATACAGGACGCTTAAAGGAATGACGTGGGTCTTATTTTCGTGCGAGTTCCCGATTTTTCGAAAATTCCAAAAATTCAATTTTGTGGCAACTTCCTACAGCTATATTGAAGATAGAATTTTTTCCGAATAAAATCTGTTGTTTAAATGCAGACCTTGATATAAGGTCAAGTACAATTTTTCGAAAATAGTTTTCCCGTAATTCTACGTGAAATACGAATATAGGCAAATTTTTAACATTTTTTTTTCAAAACCAGCACAATTTTTTTCTTTAAATTTTCTCCTCATATTTATATCAAAGGACGGTAAAAAATTGATGGTGATGTTTTCTAAAATTGAACAAAATTTACTTGGCAAAAATCCAAAACCATAAAGATTTTTGTCTTAAATAAAATTTCTTCTAATAAATAAAATCTTTAAAAAAAGTCATCTGTCTTTTTAAAAAGTGTAATTTCTGATTAAAGTTATTAGAATTTACAAAAATTTTTCAAAAATATCTCCAAATATTTTTCTTTACTTTTTTCCATGGATAGAGCTAAGGACGCGTTAAAATAGAATATGTCTTATTTTCGTTGAACTTTCTGAATTTAAAAAAATAGCAAGTTAGAAATTATGCTAAATATATGCGGTGGCAGCCCTATTGATTATACTACATAACACATTGGACAGACTGACGGAGAGACAGACAGACGGAGAGACAGACGGGCGGACGGAGGTTACTTGAATATTATATAAGGATAACGCGGCGAATTTGCGTCTGATCAATGGTCTGAGTATACATTTTTCGCGTCTGATCAATTTTCGTCATTGTTGCCTATGGTATGTCTTTGCATGAAATCTTTTGTATTCGGAAGCAGGCATAAAAATCGGAGTCTGTCAAGACAAACGTATCAGTCTCCTTCACATTTTAGAATGATCCTACTCTCAATCAGTCGCGATTTATTTAGGTTAGCCACGATTTGTTGGTCATTCGCGGCACCACTTGTAGGACTCAGCACTATTTGAAACTACGTTGTGTTTAATTAATATTTAGAGAAGGTTAAGAATTACGTGAAGACGTTGTGCATTGGATATTGTAAGGAAGAGTTAATTTTTCGGTGTCCTCTCGTCCTAGCTGATTATCAGTATGTTTCACATCACTTATATTCTTTGTTTGTCACGTAAGTAATTACATAGCTTTTTGCAGAAATTTCGTGGTCATAGAAGTAGAAATAATTGGTATCGTAGGCTTCCGCGGCCGGAGTCATGATCTGGGCTGTCCGAGTGACGCCGCGTCGAAGGCTGGGGTGCCGACGTTTCGACCGACATATCTCGGTCCTCTTCAGGGCTGTACTGCCAAGGCAGTAGAAGGCAGAAGAAGAGGACCCAGATATGTCGGTCGAAACGTCGGCACCCCAGCATTCGATGCGGCGTCACCCGGACAGCCCAGATCAGTAGTAATAATTGTTGCTTCATAAGAATTTTATTAGCTTAGTCATGGTATATTACAAAAGTCACTAATTTCTAATACGCACAGAAATTGAAATAAAACTACTCAACGTCTGATCACATGAGAAGTGGTTTTATTGAATACCCAAGATCTTTGTAAAAATTCAAAAACTTCTGTATTAACAATTTCCAATGTGCACAGAAATTGAAACAAAACTATGCAGCCTCCGATGTGATTTTCTGTTTACGTGTTGCCCTACGGAACAGCACCTTTTTTATGCAAAGAACTGTTGTACTGTTTTTATAATAATATTTAAATACAGGGTTATATGAGAGTACTTTAATTGTTGTTCTTGAGCAGTGTGAGTGATCCATTTTGACAAACCATTTTGTGTTGTTTTGTCCAATAGAATTTTTGCTGCTGCAGGCCACTACTGTATAGTATAATTTACTACGCCCCATAGATCGCATCGTAATTTTTGAGTAACTAAACCACGATAGAAACTTTGTTATGTTTTTCTGAGCATATTATTACTCATGATTCAAAGATATACCACCAGAAAATATTTTTTCAGATAAAACGACTCCATAAGCAATAAAATGTTAAAAACCGAACAGGTCGCTATGAAATTTTAGCATGAAATCTGGCGGTATAAGTGGATAGTTTCCGCGTTGCGCAATTTGGTGTCGCCATTCGATTGGCAAGAATTAAAAGGGGCGGCAATCGGTCTTGCTATCTGTGCGACTTAGTGTAGGAAATCGACGACGCGCGCACGCCCGCACAATCGCATGCTTCGGAACTCGAGATAGGCTGAGGCAGAGTGATTATGTTCCTGGCCGCAGCGCGCACTAGCGCTCCTGCTCCCATGCCAAAGGAATGGACGATGCCCCTGTAGTCGCCACCGCGCACCTACGTGCAGTTACTGGGCACGTAGTGGGTCTAACCTTCGACGCACACGCTGTTAGATTCCTTTTGACTGATTGATTTATTAGTGATTCCGGGCACGTCAGTTGCTAAGGTCATTATTCCGAGGCCCATTTGTTATGGTACTGCTCCAGCATTCGCTCAGTGGTGATCGAAAAAACGGAGGGAAAGTAGTACCCCTCCCTGCTGGAACGTGAAATATGAGGGGTATGTACATGTCGGCTTGCAGGTCTTCCCTCTTCGAATGTCTCACTAGCAGAGCACCGCCTCGAAGGCTTCACTTCGACTGGTCGCCCAAATGTAGTGTAGTACATGTAAATGTAAGGATGAATCTGTGTGTGTATGTGTGAGGAAAGAACAAGAATGAAAAAGGAAAGATCGCGCGCGGTCAATGGCTCGTTTTTTTTTATCGTATTGTTCCTGGTATTGATCGGCAAAACCACAGAAAACTACCGATCAGAAAAAACCGACCGCTGGAATTCTTCTTCAGACAGCGGCTGAATTCGACTTAGCTGTGTGGCTAGTGTCGAAAAGCTTGCCGCCGTCGGGACTCGAACTCTAGGACGCCTCAAATAGCAAAGGAAGTAAATTCGATTCCTTCATGGAGTGTACCAATCGCAAATAGCGCAAATCGCAGTAGCACCTGGAGATCCCTTCAGGTTTTCTCTAAAATCGCTTCTCAGATCCTTCTGAAACTTCTGGTACAGAACCCTTGACTTATAAATAGTATAACGTAGCGCCTCCAGCAGGCATTTTTCATATTATAATGCTTTATGTGCGCTTTGTTAATTTAGAATAAAATACATTAAAAACATTGCAATTGCGCTGCTCGTTTGTATTTGGGTATAAAAAGTTACATGAATAATGTTGATGAAAACCAATTGTTTTAAATTTTTTATAAATTTAGGTCGTAGTACCGTTAATCAGATTAATCAAATCGTTATCTATCCAGGAAATGTCGGAATGAGTTTTGTAAATCACAGCGTTTCTCCAATGTGCTCGTTGAAACCATAAAAAACTCTTTATTTAGAATTCGCGTAGATTATTCTAGAGGAAACCGGCTAAGAAATGTGCCAATCGATTTGTGTTGCTGAGAGGAATCCAATGCGCTATTATGAACTTTAAGCACAGTGTAGTGTACAGTAATCGACAACATTCTCGGCCATCTGCGCATCGCAGTTCGAGTTACGAGTCCACATCTCTCACATCTGTAGGTGCCCTAAGACACCCATAAGGGTGTTGGCATTGTAGTTGCCTACAAAACCAAAAAAAAAAAAAAACACTCGTCTTTAAAGAAGTTTCTTAACATCTTCTGGATACATCTGCAAAAAGTGATTGGTTCCCCGCCAGGATTCCGAGACGCGTCACATGATACATGATTTGTCTCGACTGGTGAACACGAAGGGGCGTAACCATAGCGGACACCGGAAGAGGTAGCTCAGTGCAATAACAACTGCAGCACCTCTGACTGGGGGGTCCTAGGTTCGAGTCTTGACGGCCACAGGATTTTCGACACTAGCTTTTCAGCTAGGTCGAATTCAGTCGTTGTCTGGAGGAGAATTCTAGCGGCCGGCTGCTCTGATCGGTAGTTTTCCGTGGTTTCTCCGATCAACACCAGGCGAATGCTGGAGCAGTACCCTACTAAACGGGCCACGGACCGCGCGCGATCTGTCCTTCCTCTTCCTTGTCCTATCCTCTCCCTTACACACGCACACTTACGCTAACATGCGCTACACTACCACATATTCCGGGAGACCTGTCGGGAGCTTAGAGCTTGTCTCGGCTGGGGCGGTGCGTCGCTGGTAGGAGATTCCTGGTTAGGAGGAAACCCCACTTGCCGACGGTAGGTCGGTGCCGGATCTCGTCATCCAGCGGCGGAAGATTACCGCCACCTCCCGAGAGAAAAACATGCACTACACTAACGGGACTAATGGCCGAAGCAGTTGATGCTCCCGGAAACACGAAAAAATCAATCAATCTATCATAACGGATGGACGACATAGGGACCCAGGTTTCTCGAAGGATAAAGGGAAGTTTGAAACGAAAATAATTTAAATGTTGCATTAAAGAAATTGAATTTAATTCTATTATATAAAATAAAAAACTGCTCGTATTTTAACTTCATTGTTTTGCAGTTGTTGTCTGGTGTGTGTTATTCCTTTCGTTTTCAACATGATGCATTTTCGTTCAGTTCATGACTAGAGTAAATGCAATTTTTTGCCTCACTGACGCTAAACGACCATACGCAATAAGTTTAACCTTGGCTATATGTTGAACGGGGGGAATTTATTGCATATGAAAAGTCAGTTGTGCATTACCCCTGTTAGGTGAAGACTCCCTCTGATTTTCGAAATAAATCTCAAGACTCTCACAGATTTCATACGTCAAAGAAAGTCTCCGAAGATAAAAATTAATCAATGCAATCAATGGTAGAGTAAACATCCCAGAGATGTTTATAATACCAAATAATGCGAGTACTTTCAACCTTTATTGACAATTTTCCTCTAGTTTTGCAATTTTGTCCAATAAGACATGTTTATTCCAATTTATATTGCCGTTTGTAAACACAAATTTAAAGTATTGGGTTAAAGCAAGCTCGTGGTTTAAGCGTAAAGGAGAAAATATATTTTAAAAAATAGTTTCTGGTTTTCTCGTTTGTTCGAAGCCCACTTGGTACGGTATTTATTATAATGCGTATTATTTAGACGTCTCAGTAATATCAAAACTCCATAAGGTGTTGCATATTTTGTTACATTACTCATGCGAAAATTATTTGTCGACACATTGGAATATTTGTGCTGTTTTTAACCATTGAGGCAAATATTCAAAAAAATGGCAATGATACTATTATATGATATTTTGAATTGTACTAATTCCAACCTTCAAAAGAATGATGGACAACAAAGTTTCACTATTTTCCGCTGTTTCAATAGTTCTGCTTGTGTTAAAAATGTCAATTTATTTAGTACAATGTAAACTGAAGTATAAAATGCCGATTATTCTTACCTCAGAGTAAATACGAACCAATGCCAAATTGTAAGGGGTTACATATATTATTATATACAGAGATATTATTTAGAGAAACCCAACGGATATTTTTCGAAGAAATAATTAGTTCACTGTAGAATTTTTTTATTCTAGTCTTTGACGCAAACAATAATTCTACATTTCAGAGACAAATACGTTTAATAAAAATAAATAATTACGGAAGATAGAAAAGAATATAACAAATAGTCAATTCTGGGTCTTATGTATGTGTATATCTAAACGTTTATATTTTACCTAGAATATGTACACTAAAAAAAATATTCCATTCATTAAATAAATTCTATATTTATTCGCAAATTTGTTAGAATACGCACACGAATCTGTTACGGAAAACACGTTTAATATATGAGGACTTTTGTTGTACATTTATTCAATTTCGAAAGAAGAGAGATCAATCGAATCAGGGAAGACTAAATTGGCAGATATTCCGGAATTCTGGCAAACGAGGAGGGCTCTTAGTCCCTCGGGAAAGCCACTTAGCCCTGAATTGTAAGCTTTACTTCCAAACTTATTCTTTTACGAGAGCATTCATACTAGCGTTCCTTACCACGCCCCACAACCTTCCTAAGAAAACTATTGCCAGCTGTCTGGTTCTTGAGTTCAATGGCCTGTGAGGTCGACCTTTATATCTTCAAGGTCATAGCTACTTAGGATTGCAGTATCAAAAATATTCCTAGCATATTAACGGGCAAAAAGTATCGTTATAGTAAACTTTGAATAAAATTCATAGGTGTATTTTGTTATCTACTTATTAACTTCTTATGTATGTTGTTATCTACTTCATGTCTGAAAACAAAAATAAATCATAAAATTGATCGAGAAATTACCACTGCAAGTGGTTAGGAATAATGGCTCAAGTTTTCCATTAACATTGTTGTATATTGTGATTTGTGAAAATGAATGAATTGTTAAAGATATCTTTTACTGAGAGAGCTAAATTGCTGACAGAATTATGTATGCCTTCCCGTTTCTTAAGACTGCAGTCTTTTTCTTAACAAACAGTCCTATGTTTTGTAGGCGACGAGTTTCGAAGTGCCCTCAGTTATCAGTAGGTCAAAGTGCGTGCATGTGAATATGCATATGTTTGAACGCGCGTGCATTTAGAGATAACGGCTTGCGCTTCCTATGTCTGAAGTTATAAATTGTGAAAAATCTTAATCTTATTGGGAAGGTTATTGGGATGATACGTTGAACATAGAATTCCAGTCTATGTAGTTTCAAATGAACATCCATAATCATTGCAAGTAATAAATTGAACTGCTGCCCTTTATGGGAAACAAGCGACGGCAGATAAGTGACCGATAACTGACACTGACAAAAATAACTGTGGCCATGAAAAACTTATCTTTTTATGTAAGACAAAGGAAACTCTCCGAAAAAGGAGATAACTCTATCGACCCGCAGTGCTCGTGCTTCGAAAACAAAGTCTCTGCTCTCACGAAATCTCAGCTGACGATGACACTGAATCAACAGTAATAAAGGCGTGCATTTGACTGACAGCAGTTATGGCTGATTGCATCACGAAGTCGTTTCAGGCATTCGGGCAAATCACAATAAAAGTTCGAGTACGTTAATGTGCTTTGAGAATCTGCATTGTGTTTCCCTAAATGCGCGTACATCACTAGGTATGCAAAACATATCTCTACATGTGCATTATCGAAAAACAGAAAACCAAGATGTTCACTCTGGGTTCATATAACGTCGCACAACAAAAGTCAGGTGTCTGAAAAATGTTCCTCAGGAATTTGCAGAGGCTATTCTTAACTCGGTAGGGTGGGCGCGAGAGGAGCGGTCACCGGACAGGCAAGCAAAGAATTTAGAAAGGAGACTCTTTCGCGCAGGGAGGGGCATGCGAATGTGGGGGAGAGGAGGAAGGGTACTGACCCAAGGATGGTTTAGCGAGGAGTGTCGGGTGAGCAGGCGTGAAGCAATAGTAGCCTTAAGAATGTTCAGAAACAGTGGAACTGCGGAAGCGAGAAATAGTTACTTGTTACTACGTAGGCAATACGAGGCCACAATTAAGAAATCGAAGAAATCTTGGCAGGAGAGTGAGACAGCAAGAATAGAGGCAATTTTAAGAAACAATCATAATAAATCAATTTGGGACGTTATAAGATCACTGCGTAATAAAAGAAATGTGGAATGCAATTTCACCAGACGCGTGGGAGCAGTATTTTCACGGGCGCTCGAAATAGCGAATATTGAAACAGGGATATATATTATCACGGACCGGGATGTCCCTGAATTAGACGAACCGATAACCTGGAATGAAGTGAATAGGGCTATGCTAGCCATGAATAATAAGAAGGCAGGCGGCGCGGACGGCATTCCGACACAATTTATTTCGGAATTGTGGCACATAGACCCAGAGAGTATTCTAAATTTATTTAATGCATAGTTGATTCTGGATCGTATCCAGAAACGTGGAGTACAGCGATCCTCCAACCAGTCTTTAAGAATAAAGGTAATACGAATTGCCCACAAAATTATCGCGGAATTAGTCTTTACCAGCGCTGAGCAAGCTATTTTGTAAAATGCTCAACGGGCGACTGAGTGAATGGGCGGAAAAGCACAGTAAAATATCAGAATTGCAAGCAGGCTTTAGGAGAGGCTTCGCGACTACCGACAATATCTTTGTGTTAGATACCTAGTAAAGCAGGCGCTTGCGCGTAAACGGGCCACTTATATTGCAGTTTTGTAGATTTCGAAATGGCTTTGACTCTATCAATAGGAAAGCTTTATGGCAAAACTTAATGAGCTAGGCGTCTCACGTAAAGTTTTAAAAGTGTTGCAGAGCATATACGAAGACGTAAATTTCTGTGTCAGGTGCGGTGATGGAAGTACAACGCGAAAAATAAAATCGACAGTAGGAGTAAGACAGGGCTGTCCTCTCTCACCGCTATTGTTTATCTTGTTTATAAACGATTTATTGACGTGGTTACAGGATGCGGATACATCTGCGCGGAAATTGAGGGCCTGAACATTCCTGGACTACTATATGCTGATGATTTAGTTTTATGTTCGAGACTATTGACGGCTTACAAAAAGTTTAAATATCCTAGAAACGTATAGTGAAACATGGGGATTAAAAGTAAATATTCAAAAACCAAAGTAGTTGTCTTCAAGAATGGATTTATCTGGGGTAAAAGAGAGATGGTTTTACGCTCAGGAGGAGATTGACCGGTAAAAACATTTACATATCTTGGGGCAAAATTTTCCATGAATGGTGGATGGAGTAATCACATAGGGCGGCGCACAGTAAAGGAAGAATTGCGCTCAAAGAAATCGTTTGCGCAGTGCGCAGGGTTCCGGAATTGCCTTTAAGGTGTGCGAGACGATGTTTAAATCGCTAGTTCTCCCAGCAATGAATTATGGGGCAGAAATTTGGGGAGTGGATAGGATAGATCGACTAGAAAGCGTCGAAACAGATTATTTCAAATTAATTCTCGGAGTCTCTAGATTCGCAGCAAATGCCGGAGTCCTAAGAGAGGTCGGTAGTGTAGGAATTTGGAAAGATTTTAAATGAAACCCATTAAACTTTGGATTAAATTAGCAGGTGAACAGGCTGACTCACTTATAAATAGATGTTTTCGGGTGCAGTTACAGGAAGCAACCAACGCTACTGGTCGTATAAAATTAAACTGCTACTGGAACGTTCAGGTCTGGGAAACGTTTCTCCGGAAATGGTGGGAGATAGGGAACACGTGACATAGAACGGTTAATTTCGGATAGACTTGCGGATATTAAAAGGCAAGAGATCCTGGCAGCAACGGCCGAAAACGTTCGCTAGTTGCGCAAATTCACGCGAGTCCGTTATGGGGTTGCGAACGTTACGTAAACACACTGCAGAAGGACGCAAGAGGGGGATACGCTTGGTTCAGGGTCGGGGGGTGGATGCAACGTAGATTAAAGGACTCGAATGGTAATGGCATCTGTGTGCTTTGCGGTGATAGGGAAGACTGATCCATATCCTTTAATTTGCAGTGCGACCGAAACTTGGAGAGGAAAATGGATGGAATGGGAAATTACTACTTCCAACATAGGAACGTAACGCTTGCCCAAAACATTCTAGGGGATAAAGAGCTAACTTCATGAAAGAATTAGGAACATTTCTCGGAAAGGTTCGGACCACTAGAGAAACGGAAATTAAGGAGTGGGAAAACAGCAGTGGTAGTACGAGCAGAGCCTAGACTGGAGAGAAATATAGTACTAGCAGATCCATAGACTGGAGAGAAATAATGTAAGTTAGTCAGTAAGTTATGTTAGGTTAGTAAACAGTACAAAAAAAATAAAATAAAAAATAAAAAAAAAAAAGTTATAAATTGTAGTCAATTGTTAAGTATAAGTAGATAAATAAGTCAATAAAAATATATATATATATAGATATATTAACTTAAAATAATTAAAATAAGTTAAATAAATTAAAATTAAATTAATTTAAAATAAGTTAAATAAATTAAAAATAAATTAAATTAAAATAAAATAAAGGAAACGCTAAAATAAAGCACATTAGGGGCGAAGGAAGGGAATCGAAATGTTAGGGCAGAGGCGTTGGTGCGGACGATTTTCTGTGGTGCTGTGTTTTCAGGTGCGGTGGAGGCCAAACACTGGAAGGAGAATGCCTGACGCCCGCGCCAAATAAATAAATAGTCTAAAACCGGATAGAGTAGCATGTACTCGGCTTCTGACGGCAGGTTTTTCCCCTTCAGGGTTTTTCCTCAGTTGTACCTTATGGTCTCGTTTCCTGGCTTTGAGGCGATGGAGAGACCATTTGGGGTGAATACCAGAAGGCGAAAGGTTAGAACTCGGTAGAATGTAGGTATTGTAATGGCTTAAAGGCCTTCGGCCTAGCCACATTGGATCAAGTTTCTAATTTGGCTGTAATAATTACCTATTAAATAAAAATAAAAAAAATGTTCCTTTGTGAGTTGAAGTGAAAAAATATATTAGGAAAATAGTTGATTTTTACTAGTAAAATTTTCAAAAATATAATTTACAAAATTTTCGAGATGTGGTCTTCTTTCTATTTTGCACTAAAAGGCTCTGCTTAGATGACAGCCGTTCTCCTCAAAATGAGAAATTTTGAGATGTCTCACTTTTCTTCCATACCGACGATCTGCTATGTTCTCGTGCTTTCACAGCAAGTGAACTCCCTTGGCGTAACTAGAGTAGGACAGTCGGTGCTCGTACCGTGGGTGCTAGTTTGGGGGAGGAAAAGTAATTATAAAGTTCTTTTTGTCCAGTAAAAAATTATTTTTTATCTGTTTCAAATTTATAGATGTATTTTTTCTTACGCAAGATACACTGATTTTTTCTAAGAAATATAATATCCCAAACGTTACACTTTTTCACAAATGAAATAATTCAGATATTCCCATAAATATTAACGTAGAAAATACAACCATAAAGGATCTTAGAAGAGCAGAATCGTGTTAAGAACGGTAGTGATAATTATAAAGTACTGTCATCGGTATTTTATATGATGCAATTTCTCAAGATGCCCTAAGAGTTTGCGTGAGCTATGAATTGTGATGGTAACCAATACTGTCTCAAAAATTATAGCGATTGAAGCAATGTTTTCCGTTGATAACTAATGCATCACCTCTCTGTTAACATCATGCTCACTGTCAGATCAGAAAGAAATAATCTCGATGGCAGAGTTACATATGAGGTTCAATAGAGCAGATACCAGACTACGCCTGTTGCAACGGCGCTTCCTCACCTGCTTCATCCCCTGACTCTGCCGGAACACGATACTTCCTTCGGGCACGCACTCCGGATAAAAATGAGATGAATAAAAAGTAATTACAGTAAAATGCATCTGAATAATGTGCGTGTAGGTTCATGCAAAAGTTTCAAATAATGAATCGAAATGTTCAATCTCGTACAAATAAAATTGTATTTATCGAGGCAGCATTACAGTGCGATGTACAAGTGAAATAGATTTTGTTTGTTAAAAGGGAGACGAAAAATGATTATCTATTTAATATTATTATTACAGTGATATCCTCTTGTATTAGACTCAGTCAAATAATTTAATTAATTACATTTCATTTGCATCTTGCATAAAACACGTTTTGCGACCCAATTAGCCGCATCTTGGTGTTGTGTAATACAGTTTTAAAAACAATTACAAACGTATCTTTCTCATAGTATAAAATTTTGAACATTATTTATTTATAATGTTAATTATTTATCATCTTATTTTACTACTTTGCATCTACAGACCCCTAACAAACCGCGCTTTAGATTACTTAAGTTTCTTAGAAAACTTGAGATAATTCTGAACAAAATTAATAATCGCTCCTTTGAATCTCTTGTTATATGTGAAAATCTTATAATTGATTTTCTGGACGAATCTCGTGAAAATGTGCAGTTTTCTTTAAATTTAATTCATTCTTATAATTTAGATATTACAATGAATGTACCTGAATGCTCTTAAACGAAAAAATCAATTGAAAATTCAAAATTAACAAAAAACCAACTAGATATGAAATAAAAACTAATGGTCTAAATAACAGAGACCATGATGCACAAATTCTTACAGTTAACAAACAGTAACTTGAACACCGACAAACGAAATAATATAGGGATGTGTACATTATTAACTGAAGGTAAAATAAAATGATTTACGGACAACGTTCTGCAGGAATCATGGGGCGCGTATTATAGTTGTTGAAACAAATGACAAATATAATTTATTTTTCTCGAAGCTTTGATTTCACTTTAATGCTTGCTTTCCTCTTAAAAAGAGAAAATGAAACATTGCACGGAAAAGCAATACATGGAAAAATCAAGCAATAATGACATTGTGTAAAAACAAACGTACTCGTTACTTATTTTCTAAATATAACGTGCTACCCGGTTTCCATTACGTTTCAAAATACAATAAAATTAAGGAAATTAATACTATAGGCAAAAGTAATGGAAAAATAATCAGCATAACATAACTAAGGCAATGTGGAATATCTTAAAAAAATATGATGACATCAAATCGAAACTTTAAACAGAACGGTGTTTTATGGGATAATTATAGAGGTAAGCAATGCGGTAAAAGTTGCAGGTCTTCTCAAGCAACACTTTGAGAATTGCGGTTGATCTCATAAAGGGATTAAAACCACAAAATTCAACGTTCATACGTTCCTCCAGCATTTTGCAATACGGTGTTTGCTTTCGAAAATCCAGTGAAATCCTCAGAATTGTCAGTAAACTAAAAAGTTAAAATATTCAACTGGTTTATATGAATGGCCTAATTGTTTATTAAAAGCCTGCGTTTATATATTCGTCAACTCACATTTTCAACGCTTCTTTATACACAGGAATATTTCAGTATATAATAAAGATAAATTTGTAGAAATAATCTTAACCACAGTATAATACAGAGTTTATTTCATATATGGTAAAATCTGTGTCCAAATTAGTTTCGGGGAGAATTTCCCCATCCTCAGTGGTGCGACATTAAAGGCATCTATGAACATGGACAATTTCAACTAGATAATAAATACATAAAATTGAAAAATTTCTAGGAATCAAATAATGAATAATGAACTATAAAACTTACTAACGTAAAGTTGACAAAGAGTATAGAGAGAGAATAATAATATCATGTAACTTATCAACATAATGCCCCCGGGAGCGGTAGCTCAGTGCATCAACTGATGTCACTGCAGCGCTTCTGAGCGGGAGGTCCTAGGTTCGAACCTGACGGCGGCAGGATTTTCGACACTAGCTCTTCAGATAGGTCTAATTCAGTCGCTGCCTGGAGGAGAATTCTAGCGGCCGACTGCTCTGATCGGTAGTTTTCCGTGGTTTCTCTGATCAACGCTAGGCGAATGCCGGAGCAGTACCCTAACAAACGGGCCACGGACCGCGTGCGATCTTTCCTTCCTCTTCCTTGTCCTATCCTCTCCCCTTACACACACACTTACACTAACATGCACACACTACCCCATATTCCAGGAGACCGGCCGGGAGCTTAGAGCTTGTCCCTGCTGGGGCGGTACCCCGCTGGTAGGAGAGTCCTGGTTGGGGGAAAACTCCACTAGTCAACGGTAGGTCGGCGCCGGATCTCGCCATCCAGCGGGGAAAAATCACCGCCATCTCCCGAAAAAACATGCACTATACTAACGGGACTAATAACCAAAGCAGTTGACGCGCCCAGATATACGAAAAAATCAATCAATCAATAAAAAAACATAATGCCCAACATTCAAAGGTTAAAATGAGAGCACTTTCTCTTTAAATTCCCTTCTCCAAGATCTGTCGCTGGTATGCAGGTACGCAGTACGATTGTTCACGTGCACACCGGCTCTTCGTAAACAATATTGTTTCTAATACATTATACACAGTAGAGACCCGAAAATCCGAGGTAATTGAGACTGATGGTGCCGCGAATTACAAAAAAAAATCGAATTAAACGGAAACAAGTATAATACATAACGGAATTTTCAACTACAATGTACAACGAAGTAAAATTTATTGTGCAGGTACTATTAAAATTACATATGAGCGCGAACCGGTCAGAACAATGTAGCAGACTGACTGATACTGGCACTGACCGCCGCACACGTGACCTTCGACGCAATGTTACCAACCCGTCAAGAGCCAGCTCTTAATTATCACCGCTTGTTTGGTGCCTTCGCGTACATCAGGCCACCTCAGATTGCACGGAATCTCGGATTAGCGAAGCTCGGATTACCGCGATGCTACTGAAGTTCGAACAAAACTCGCATTGCTTCGTGAAGGCTAGAATGCAATTACTTCGGTAGAGGTAGGACATTAATTGCAGCTTCTCCGCATACAAGACCTGATATCACTATAATTAATATTTTTCACATTTTTTCTTCTTAAATATTTCTGACATATATATATATATATATATATATATATATATATATATATATATATATACGTATTAACATTTTCATTAGAATAAAAATGTAATTATTACAATCAATTCCGTTCCATGGTGATCAGCTTTACGAGGTAATCAAAGATTGAAAAACGCTGCTTTATCTCTGACAATCAAGAAAATTTCTCGTCCACCCAAGCTTTTGGGCTTTATATTCCAGTACGGAGATGATAGCTTTCTTCTGACCTTCAAAGTGGCAATTAAAAATCCTGACGACAGCAGTACCCATTGCTAATTGTGAGTGAGCGTGCAGCAAATAGAAGGTACTCCCTCAAGTCTATGATCTGTGGGCAGCAACCGCTGTGTTACATTGTACTTCTGATTGTAGAAAGAAGAAATAGAACCAACAAATCTAATTTAAATAATTGATCAGTTTGCATTGGCAAAGGCGAGATGATTGTCAGTTTAGCTCATTTAGTTTGAATATTGTAATGCAAAACATTCCTTTTTATCCGCCTGTCAATTTATATTATATATTTGTTCAGTCTAATTGTAATGTAATTTCACTCTCTTTTGTCACTATTTCCAAACTTTTTATAGTTATGTTATGAAAAGAAATTAAAGGGCAAATTCAATTCATAGTTTTATACAATAAAATATTTGTCTGTAATTTTTTGTTTCATACCTACTTAGTACTTATTTGAAGATACTCTAGTTGCGAACCCGCACTTAGGAACTAGATACCGAACAGAATTGCCGTATTGTTCACGTTGGGGGTAAGGGGCGAAATGAGAAGGGCTTTCCCAGACATTTTACTTAATTACTTTACTTGTATATTTTCACACGCAATGATCATGCTCAGTAATAGACTGAAACTAGTGGTGCTACAAAATGGCACAGAAAGAAAACATATTCCGAGCTTAACAGAAACTAAAGTGATACTACAGAATGACAGACTTTCTCGTAGTTAAGTTTTTAAATTTCCTTGGTGTGGACTGCCTTAATTATGAACAGACAGTCTTGCCCCATCATCTTGCCAGCTTCCATCCAGCGCCTCAAAGTTCATTTTTTGACATTTTCGGTTTCCTAATAACAGAAGCGAAATTTTTGAGTATTCGACAAACTTCTTTTAAATTGTTTTCAAGCATTTTAACTCGCAAATGCAATAGTGTTTACAAATCGCTGGGAATGTGCATATTAACGACTTGAGAGGAATTTGAAAAAAATACATTACTACAAAAGAAATCCCAGAGGAACTTAATGTCATTTTTAACAGTGAAATTAGCAATACGCGTTGGAAAAAAATTGAAGAAAAAAATTGGAGCCATTTTTTAGAAAATGGCGTTTGAGGAACTACGAAATGTTGAGCCGATTTTAACAGAAAACTGTTGATTTTTCAAAAACCATTATATTACATTATTTAAAGCACAAGTACTCATAAAAACAATAGTGAACAAATTGCCGCTAATGTTAATATTAACGACGAATTTTTGAAAAACACAAAAGAATAGACCAATATGGCGTTTATGTCATCTTATAGAGTGCATTTAGCAGTATCCCTACCAAATGCTTAAAGAAATAAATTGGAGGCGTTTTTGAGAAAATCTGCTTTTCGTAAGCAAATATTGCACGCAATTCAAAAGGTCTTTCAAAATCAACGCTTCGAGACGAGCCAGATTAACTGCCGAATATTTTGGAAAAAATCCTACGTATGGTTTAGTCGCTAGTGGGGTTGACAGATTGACAGAGAGTTGGACAGACAGATGGACAGATAGCGGACACAGACGGAAAGACAGACGGGCAGACAGACGGACTGACTGACTGACGGACTGACTGACAGAACGGACTGACGGCAGACTGCGGCTGAGACGGACTGACGAACGGAGCGGCAGGCAGCGGCTGACTGGCGGACGCGGCAGACTGCGGCGGACGACTGGCGGCATGACTGGCGAACTGACGGCAGACAGACGGCAACGAGACTGACGACGAGACGCTGGACGGCAGCAGACGGCAACAGACTGACAGACGGAACGACGACAGACGGCACGAGCAGCGCAGACGGCAACGAACGGGCAGACCGGCAGACTGACTGGCAGACTGGCAGACGACGGCAACGGCAACAGACTGACGGCAGACTGACACCAGACGGCAGCAGACGGCTGGCAGACTGACGGACAGACGCACAGACTGGCGGCAGACTGGCAGCAGACGGCACGAACTGCAACGGCAGACGGCAACGACTGCAGCAGACGGCGGCAGACTGGCAGCAGACTGCGCGCGAACTGGCAGCTACGGAGCACGGCAGACGGGCGGCGGCAGACGGGCAGACGAACTGGCAACGGACCAGCGGCAGACGAACGACTGGCACAGCAGACGGCAGACAACTGGAATGACAGCAGACTGGCAACGAACGGCGACGGCGGCAGACGGCGGCAACAACAGACGCAGCAGACGACGAGACGGCAACAACGGCAGACGGGCAACAGACGCGCAACGACAACTGACCAGACGAACTGACTGGCAACGACGCACAGACTGGCAACGCAACTGACGGCAGACGCAGACTGGCAACGAACTGGCAGAGACGGCAGACTGACGAACGGCCAACGCAACGAACTCGGCAGCAGACGGGCAACAGCGGGAGCAGACGGCAACAGAACTGCAAGCAGACAACTGGCAGACGGCAGACTGCAACCAGACTGCAGCAGACTGGCAGCAGACTGGCAACGGCAGAACGGCAACAGAACGGCAACTGACGGCAGACAGCAGCAGACTGCGCAACGGACGGCAACGAACGCACACGGACTGACGGCTGACTGACAAGGCTGAACGGACGCAGGACTGACTGACAACGAACTGGACTGACGACGACTGGCAGACTGACTGACGGACGCTGGCACGGACTGGCAGCGGACTGGCGACGGCAGCGGACTGACTGCACGCGACGGACAGACGGCTGCAGACGGAGCAGACTGACGGACAGACGAGACAGACGGCAACAGACGACGGCACTGACGCAGACGCGGCAGACGGACGCGGCAGACGAGACGGCAGACGACGGCGAGCTGGCAGACCAGACGGCAGACAGACAGACTGGCGCAGACGGGCAGACTGGAGCAGACGACGACGGCAACGACGGCAGAGCAGAACGCGGACAGACAGACTGGCGGCAGACGGGCAACGGCGCAGACGGCAGCGCAACGAGACGACGCAACGAACGGCGCAGACGACCCAGCAGACGACGGCTGACAGACCGCAGACGAGCGACTGGCGCAACCAGACGGACAGACGGCAGACAGACGACGGCAGACGACGAGACAGACTGGCAACGGCAGACGGCAACAGACGACGACGGCAGACAGACAACAGACGGGCAACGGCAGACTGGGCGAGACGGCGCAGACAGACTGGCAGACGACAGACGACGACGACTGACAGACGGGCAGACGACGACTGGCAGACGAGACGACGGCACGACCACGACTGACGAACAGACGAACGGCAGCAGACAGACTGAGCAGACGACGGCAGACGGACTGGCAACAGAACAGACGCGACAGACAGACGACGACGACGACTGCAGACGACAGACGGACGGAACAGACGGCAGACGGCGACGACTGACGGACGACGGCGACAACGGCAGCGGCGAGGCGGCGGCGACGGCGCGCGGGGGACGGCGGCAGATTGACGAACGAGCAGACAGGAGACAGTTGGACGGACGGGCAGACGGACAGACAGACGGACGGACGGACGGACGGACGGATACGCGCAGACGGACATACGCGCAGACGGACATACGCGCAGATGGACGGACGGACATACGCGCAGACGGACGGACGGACAGACGGACATACGTGCAGACGGACATACGCGCAGACGGACAGACGGTCAGACGGACATATGTTTAGACGGACACGGATAGACGAACATACAGACACACAGTTTGAAAAAATCACTTTTTCGGTATAAGGAGACCTCAAAACGCGTATTTACGTTGAAACGGAATCTCTGGAAATCGATTTTTCGCAGCATTACATAACTTTCTCTCTACTACATATACGAGAAAGTAGAAGTGTCGTCCGTATGTCAGTCCGTCTGTCAGTCCATCCGTCTGTCCGTCCGTCTGTCCGTCCGTCTGTCCGTCCGTCTGTCCGTTCGTCCGTCTGTGTGTCCGTCTGTCTGCCCGTCTGTCTTTCCGTCTGTCTGTCCGCAAGTTTAATGCAAAAAGGAACGATGGATATTTTGGGGCCGTGAAAATAATTGTGCATTTTGCTTTGGAGAGGAAGTGGTTTCATGATGTAAAGATATTTGTGACGTAAAAATATCTACGATCGTCTTAAGATAAAGCATTAGGATAGCTTTACTCATATTACAGGATACATATTTTCTGAATAATAATCACATCCCTTATTCTCGCATTTCTATTACGTTCAAAGCATATCATTTAAAATTACATTGATATTTCTTCAGAAGAGTAGCCAATTACTCTGTTTTTATCCATCACCAATCTTACAAATCGAAGTTTTTTAAGATAACGTATCTTAAATATGCAGTATACTGTTGCGCATGCGTGCGTGTATCTGCGACGGTTTAATGGTTACAAATTCCTCATATCTAGTAAGATACGTGACGGCTTCAGATGTTATGCGAAAAATACTGAACCAATCGACCTTCACAAAATAATCTTTCAGCTGATAATAATCGCGAGTTGAATGTCCGATAGTATGTTAGTTGCAGTATGAACTTGGATTTTCTTACAAGGCCTTGTAATCTTCCTCCAGTTGTTTCTAACGTAAATGAAATTGATAATGTAAAAATAACTGACTTGCAGTTTTCAACATCAAAGCGATGAGATACTTTTTTCACAATGTGCATTCAGTTTTGTTTACCAAAAACTAAAACTTTAATGGCTAATTGTTAAAAATTAACATGAGAAGGAAGACAGTAGTAGGAATAATATAGTTTATAAAATTGATTTCGACAATTGATCAAACAAATCCTACACATGCACTCGCGCTTTCTCTTTCTCTCACTCTCTCTCTCTCTCTCTCTCTCTCTCCTCTCTCTCCTCTCTCTCCTCTCTCTCCTCTCTCTCCTCTCTCTCCTCTCTCTCCTCTCTCTCCTCTCTCTCCTCTCTCTCCTCTCTCTCACACACGCACACACACACACACACACACACACCATGCACGCGCAGTCGCACACACTAGTTGATCGAAACACACAGAGTTTTGTTTTGACGCACCAGTGAGTGGCAGTTCAGAAATCATAAAAACTACTTCCGATACGCAGGTTATGATCCATGCTCTCGGAATGCGTAATCAAAGAAATGTTAGAACTTCAGTGCTAATAACATCCGCACACGCGCAAAGCGAGAATTTAAAAAATGGTCAATTTGCATAATTGTTTTAATCTTCACTTCTTCTCGTAGAATTACACAGTTTTTAACTGGTTTAGACATTAAATAAATAAAGAATGAAAGAAATCTGAGCGAAACCTTTTATTTCGCATAAGTGTTTTACTCTACATACGGCTGTCGTGTAAAAATTCTTTATGAAATTTTTGGTAGTAAAATTTGACTACGTTATAAATACTTTATCTAAGTTATTAATATCTTTACTTCACACCAAAATGATTCAATGACAAAATAATTATTTCTTTCTACTGTCAGAATCTAGAACTGTAGGACAGCAAAACATTCCTTGTCGCTAGTGCAGAAGTTCATAGCTGAATTGGCGACCAGTGAAAAGTAGTGACATGAAATTTTAAAAAAACCTGACGTCATTTTTTAAGCAACATGTATTATATAAGACTGATGGCACATAGCGGGTTCGTCGTAAAATGTCATGCCCTCTTTTCGAAGAGTCTGTGGGTGTTTCCTTGCTAGTTCAGACGTAAGTTTTATTGGTGTTTCCAGGCGCGCAACATATACGGCCATTAGTCCCGTACCTGGAGTGCATCATAGGGCTAGATACTGAGATCCGGCGCCGAAATACACGTCAGCTTGCTGAATTTCCCCGTCCCGTTGGGCCATCCCAGCCAGGACAAGCCCCAATCTCTCGACATGAGGTAGCGTAGTACATGCGTGTGCGGGGTGTGTTTGTGTGTGTAAAGAGAGAGGAGCGGAGAAGGATGAGGAAGGAAAGAACGCTCGCAGTCCGTAGGTCGTGTGTTACTACACTCTCTGGTATTCGCCTGGTATTAAGAGTAAAAATAACGGAAAACTACCGATCACAGCAGCCGGCCGCAAGATTCCTCCTCCAGAGAAAACTCTCTTCAATATAACAAACTGTTTATCTTCGATTCTCAATAACTGATGAACTGCCGATATTTGCGGTTTCTTTTAACCAACCTTATTACGTGGTAAAGGTTCCTTTCGCGACCATTTAATCACTTGCATTTCCCGCATTTAACAATTTGCATTTCTCAGAGAACGACATTTATTTTAATACACACATTTTACTTCCTCCCAATTCTCAAAGCGAATGTAAGAGATTTAAGAAGCTTTTATTCATGTATTGTTTAGGTTTAGGGGCCCTTCAACTGCTGATCGTCGCTCATGACTTCAGAGGTTCATGAACGACGATCTAATGAGTGGCAATGTTGAGGAGGGAAATGAAGCAATGGTAAAAGTGAGAACTGTGAGAAAATCCACCAAGATTCCACATGGATTAGCCAGGGATCGAAGCTGGGCCCCGGCGGTGGAGAACGAATGTGCTGGCGTTTGCGCCCCAAGTTTCCTCCCCACACCCCGCCCACGGAACTCCGACCCAGATGAGAATTGTATTTTTGATGCAGTGATACTATAATGCATTTCAATTCCCTCGCACATTAATGATAAAGTGTTTACCCTAACATTAATGCAGCATTAAAAGAAGATTTATTCTTACTCTTTTTTCCAGAACAGACCCTAAAAAAATGAAAAAATTCGTAATCTGGTCAACAGCTCCTCTCGCCCAGTTTGGTGATTGATTGATTGATTGATTGATTGTTAGTGATTCTGGATGCGTCAGCTGCTAAGATCATTAGTCCCGTAAGTGTAGTGAATGTTTATCCTCGGTAGTTGGCGGTTGTCTTCCCCCGCTGAATGACGAGATCCGGCGCCGACCTACCGTCGGCTACTGAGGTTTTCCCCAATCAGGTATCTCCCACCAGCCGGGACAAGCTGTAATTTCCAGACCGGTCTCCCGGCATGTGCGGTAGTGTGCTGCAAATTAGTGTGTGTGTAAATACGGGGTGAGGATAAGACCTGGAATAGTAAGGAAAGATCAAGCGCGGTTTGTGGCCGGTTTGGGGGGTAGCGTTCCGGCATTCGCCTGAAGTTGATAGGAGAAACAAAGGAAAATTACCGATTAGAGCAGCCAGCCGCTAGAATTCTTCTCTAGGCAGTGACTGATTTCGTTCTAGCTGTCTCGCTAGGGTCTAAAATCCTGCCACCGTTGGAACTCGAACCTAGGACCTCCCGGTTAGAGGTACTGCACTGACATCAGTTGATACCCTGAGCCACCTCCCCCGGACCCGCCCCCTTCGGCATGCCACTCCTCCCACGCCGGCGCCTGCACCTGTCCTTTCGTGACCTCTGTCGTCGTTGGGAGGCCGCGCAGGTAAGAAGAGAGGTAGCGGTGGCGGCTGCTCAGCGGCCGACAGCGACAGCGTACGCATAGCAGGGAAAGTAAGGACGTGAGGGGGGGAGTCAGGGAAAGTGATCCGAGAGAGAGACGACAGATGGCCACTACCGGTTTCCTCCACACGTGAGCTCCTGCGCGGTTGCATGTTGGAGCATACGAGAGGGTTTACTTTACTGAGACCACTTTTCTACGACTTGGTGCCGTATCTGTTGGTAACATCGAAGTGTCGTCCTGCGTGAATGGTTAACGAATACATACCTCAATACAACGTAAAACCTTTTTTGTTTCGTAGGGTTAGGAAAAAATTTTTATCATGCAGGAAGTGATATGTATGTAGAAGAGCGGAAAGTAACTTAAATGTGTAGACAGCTACACACTGCTTGCTACCGATTCGCATTTGATGCTACAATCAATAAAAAGGAACTAGTGTGTGTAATTAAGCAGTACTTATTTTCCGCATTATTTGCAACGGATACGAAATATTATAACGTTCTCTTGTATTGTACAAATATTTCAGCCATCGTTTGAAACTCTCCAGCAAACGAATCGCGGGAAATTCTAAAAAATCCATTATTTGCAATAACTTTCATTTATAAATATTCAAAATTTAAATGAAAATGACATTTCTGTCGTTGAATTCAGTGTGCTGTGATCGTACGAAAATGTTCTGAATAATAAAAAGTTTTCCGGCCTTGGTATTCCAACCCCTGCCCTATTCCAACTACAGACCACAAGTAAAGGACAGGACCAAAGCTAACGAGACTACGAAAAGGTAGTATTAATGTGAAGAAGACGGGACGTAATTATATGAGGACTTTTGAGATTTCTAAGAAATTTTTGTCCGCCCGTCAGTTAGTTTATGACTCACAACACCGCCTAAACCGTGCAGAGGATATTCCCAAAAATTGATATTACCCAAATGATGTGGCCGAACTGGTCGATCGAGCCGAACAAAGCTTGTGAATTTGAAATGGGTCGTTACATTTTTGGAGGGGGAATTTACAACAAATCCGGGAACGATTTCAAACTTCTCTCAAAACTGCCTCACTTTTATTTTTTGTATTGTTATCTCGAATGGAGTTGCACTTAGAAATGTGTTATATACCTGATTTTCTTTAAACTTTTGAATTTTCGAAAATTGCGTATGTTCACTTTTTCTTCCTTCTCCTACGACTGTTTAATTGAAAGTAGAGATTTCTTATAATGAAATTTGTTCTATAAAAATAAATTTTTAAGCGCTACCGTGTATATTTAAAAAAATGGGTAGTTTGCGTAATGTTGAGTTAAATCGTGACAAGTGTTCAAATATTCTTATACAATTCACAGAGGCATGAATTGGCTCAGTAAGGTGATTACCAAGTGAAGCAACCCGTCGCAAGCCGCGAGAACATATTCAATCAAGGTCAAATTTACAAAATGTTGTCAAGGGTTCTGCTATTATGCGACGAGACCGTTATAAATATTGCCAGAGAGTATGTGCCGTATGAGCACCATAAGTGTTCATTGTCACTTTCATTGGAAAGGTAGTTGATACATAACCTGTCATAGGTTCCTTTCCTTTGATTAAATGAAACCGCTATCAACTTGTTCATGTCAATGTTCTGCAACAAACTTCTATAATATCCTAGAAATCTTGTAAATGTTCATTTGAAAAAAAAACGTTGTTTTAATTACAAGTATTATGTAATTATATTGTGCCAAATGTGAAAAGACTTGTAACGAGAGTAGTAGGAATGTTAAAACGATCCTCATTTAGTAAACATTTTGCCTAGAAATAGGTGTACCACAGACAGATCTCAAAAGCATTACATGTTTATTTTTTCCAAAGCAAAGTAAAATTACACATTGTTCTATTTTCAACGACGATCAGTGGACTCAGAGCTATTTTCTTAAACAATGTATAATTTTTTTTTTAATAGTATTTACAAGGTTTAATGTTGTTTAATAAACATGAGGAATGTTTTGAATACAATTTGTGTATATTAGCAAATGTATTTTTAAATTAATGTAATATTTTAAACATTCAACCTGTTTATATCGCAAATTTCAATTATTCTAGTGTAATGAGTGGAGAGTGAATGCTGCTCCCTGAGATCTGTTAATGCCCACTGGCCGGCAGGAAAAGCGTCAACGATTTCAATCGCGGAGCCCAAGTCGGTCCCATGGGCAAGGAAAGGTCGCTATGAGTCGAAGCCGCGTTCCGTCGTACCTATTGGTATGCTGCTAATGCAGCGCCTCTCCTTCCCTCTGCACGCCTGCCCCCTCCACGCACCTCCTTCCCCTCCTACGCCTTCTTATCCATCGCGCGTCTCTCTGTTCATCTTAGCCGTTCGTTGTCGCACCTTGCCTCTCCGTAGTAGGTCTATGATCCTTTTTTATACAGTTTCGCTGGCTTAATCGCGCTATCAGCTTTCCCCCGGTTCTCTGACATGCTCTCCCGCATACCTTAAAACGTGCGGGCAATGACCAAGAGACCTTAAACATTTCAGAACTTGTGTTGTTTACCTTACTGAACATTTTTGAGTCATTCCTTTCACTGATTTCGCATGAACTGAGTTAGCGAATTCAGTTCCGAGAGTGTGTAATTTTACTTTCTGTGGAATGCTGGAAATACAGATACGTAACGCGATGTGGGAGTAATCATTTGAACACAGAAAAAGTATTTCGTTCTTTCCACTATGGTTTCAGCTTCTGTGACGAATCAGTTGGTGCATTTTTTTTCGTTGTCGCTCAGCGAATGCGGATCCCTCGAGTGGCCACTTCCGGGGAAAACTAGTTCTCGGGGGCCGGCCGGGAGGGGAGGGAGGGGCTCGACGCGGACCCGAGCAGTGACCCGGACCGGCCCGCTGCCGTCGCTCCCTCCGCCTCCAGGGTCATCTCCGGAGTTATTTCCGCATTTCCCGGCTGTCGCCCGTCGGGGCGAGCACGGTCGCGAGGGGCGTGGGGAGGGGCTGGGCGTGGGCGGAGCGGCGGCGGCGCGCACGGTGCGACAGGCGCGGACAGGTGCGGCCCGGCCCGAAAGACTTCGACGTCGCAAAGGCACCCGCGTCAAGCAGGCAAAGACAAACAGAAAAGGAAACAAAAAAAGGCAAAGAGCCGACGGCGTAGCCTCCTGGCTGCTGGCCAACAGGTCTTTGACCCTGACATTGGCTGCTCGACGGTGCCGCGCCCCGCCGTTCGCCGTCTTCGTCTGGTCGCGGCTTCTCTCTCTCTTTCTCTCTCGACGCGTGCACTTGGCGGCGGCGGCGGTGGGTCCTACCTGGCGACCGTCGCCGCCGCCGCGACGCGTCGCGCCACGGCGCGGCTCGAGTGCGTGGCGTGGAGCGGCCCCCCACCGTCGCCGCCCGAGGCGTCCTTTCCGCCCCGTCCCACCCCCGGGTTTCCGGCCACGGCAAGTGTGGGCCGGAAGAACCCGCCGTGCCGTTCGGACGCCTGGCGGTCGGAATGTCCCGCGACTGTGAGTATCCCTGCGAGCGCGTGTGTGGAGAAAAGGGAAGAGAAGGGGCGTAACGGGATGGAGGTGGGTTGTGAGGGGAGGAAGGGAGGGAGGATGCAGGGCTTTGGGACGTTCTTGGGTTGAGAGATTCCTGCACGCGTGGAGACGTGATGCGTGGGAAGGAGGGGAAGGAATAAGCTTAGTCTGTGAAACAAAGAATCCCTCTGAGGACCCTCTGAGTTAACTCCAAGCTCTGCAATCTGGAAGAAAATGTCTTGATCTCGGAGCATTCCCTGAAGTCCTATAACTTTATTAAATGGTAATCTTCGTATAAATTATGTAAAATAAATTGATTTTATTTACTAATATTTTCAGTCATTACATTCGTAAACCTGACTTCAACCCAACTTTATCAAAGTTTAATTTCAATTATTTGCCCAGATACTTTAATATTTACCTCCTATGAATTTAAAATTAATTGACGAAGAAACAAGTCACTTTGGATGACTTGTCTTCGTAAATAAAGCAGTTACAATGTTACTTCACTTCATTCCATTTACACCCAAGGAAAATGCATGCTCAATGTCACATACTAGACCAGAGCGCCAATCTGCTCCTTTCTTATTGCCACGAAGGTGCTCGACGGTGTTTGGCAGGCGATTGTCGCCGAAGCCCTAACGAGCTCCTTTGCGCATGTGTTCGCAGCGGTGCGCTACGGCCGCGTACCTAAACGGTCTCGCGAACGAGCTCCGGACGAAGGTAGCGGCGGCGCCAGCACGGGCAGCGCGGGCGATGCGAGCGCCGTCGCCGCCAGTGGCGCCGGCGGCGGCGGCGGCGGGGCGCAGGAGGAGGAGCAGGGGGCGGCACCGGCGGCGGCAGTGGTGGAGGCAGCGGCGCGACGAGTAGCAGCAGCGGCGGCGGTGGCGGCGGCGGGGCGACGACAACGACGACGGCCGGCGGCGCGGCGACAAGCAGCGTGGCGGGAGGCGGCGCAGTGGGCGGAGGCAGCGGCTCGGGCGGCGTGAGCGGCGGCGGCGGAGCGGCGAGCGCGGGTGGCGGAGCGGTGGTCCCGGGCGGCGGCGGAGGCGGCGGCGCGAGCCGCGTCACCAGCAGCGAGGGCGGCGTGGAGGGCGGGGCCGTCGCCTTGGCCCCGGCGGCGCCCACGGTGCCAGACAACACGCAGATGTACGAAGCAGTGGCAGCCGCCGTCGCGCAGGCCTATCTGGCGCATTGCGGCTACACGGAAGAACGCACCCGCTGCCTCATGGCGCGCAAGCCCATCGCCGCGCAACCTCCCCCGCCTCCGTCAGTGCAGCAGGTAGGCCTCCCGCGGCCCTTCCGCGCTTGCTCTGCCTTTTGCGTTGACGCCGCCTGGCCGCGTTTTTATTCTCATTTCGTGCTGTAGGAAAGTTCTTTACTGTCACAGACCTAATCATATATTTTGTATACAACAGTCCATACTTTTTTGTTTTTGGTTTATTGATTTCATTCCCAGCACAAAGACTAAAAACTGAACATATTTAATATACATCAATACGTAATATGCGTTTTAAATTACACATTTAAGATAATGTACATACTTTTTCAAAATTCAATGTAAACATACATACTGAGTCTTCTTATATTTTTTGTATTCTTAATCTATAACTTAATATAAATGATTATTTTATTATTTTTTTACATTTTCATCTCTTAATGTTCTTTCTGTTCATTGGTAAATCTTCCGAGAAAAATATTCTACGATGAGAGCCGTGCCCGTTTTTGATAACAGAGGATATGCTTGTTTCCAGTATGTCAATTATCACATTAATTACTCAATTAACACTAGATATAAATTAAAAATATATCGTTCACTTTACCATTCAGTCGTGGTATTTAGAGATACTTTAAATAATGAATTGAAACAAGTCAGTTCTAACCATTTTAGATTTTCGAGGTTTCCTTAATGAAGCGAGAGACCTATTAGAAACACAATTTGTTCGAGTATCTGCAACGATCTTGTTTCAAACTTTGAGAGGGTAAATTTCGACCCTAAAGTTTCTGAAATATTTACTATTGGGTGGTAGTTATTGTGGAAAGGTTAACTTTTATCTATCTCCTCCTATTTATTGTTTTATAATGTAAATACAATAAAGTTTTTCAAGAGACTAAATATTATTAACTCATGATACCGAGCAACTGATGTTTTATGCTACAAAATTACGTGACTTATGTATGTTTTGATATGATTTGCATTGTAAATAAATTTTATAATAAAATCTTTATGCATTTAAATAAAACGTACATGCATAAAGCATAGGAAAACTAATTTCTCGTAGAAATATATTTGTTCTATGATTTGAAAGTTCCCTCAAAATTAGGGTTGCACGCCATACTCGACCTTTTTCAGTTGAGTCTGCGTAATCCGAACCGTGTGGGTCCGGACACCGAGAAGTATTGAGAATTCTTGCATTACTGATGATTGAAATGTTTTAACTAAGTGAAAAAGTAAACAAAACTATGCACTACTAAGGGAACATATTAAAGATATAATATGAACGAAAGACATGTAATGAAATGAAGGGATGTTTATGACCACTTCTCACTCTGTCTCACATTGACAACGTTGTCATGAAACGTCACGTGTCCCCGACTCGGTGTGTACGTATCGGCCTCCGATGGCAATTTCTGTCAAAAAATGAATGAAAAATGAAATGAATTGTTTATGTAAGAAAAATTCTTAATTGTCCAAGGTTATTCCACTTCAAGTAACTCTTGTTTAATCGCTCTAAAAATTGTATCCTCATTGTATATTTTAAATATAATGAGGGGATAAGGAATATATTCCAAAATTACTACCCTTTATTATTACACTAGTGTAATTTAATTTATAATTACCACAAGATTAGAGTCTAATAAACTGTTTTGTGTCTTGTCGGCTATGCCACGCGAACTTACATTGCTTACCGACTTGTTATTAATTACGGAATCCAGATATCAAAAATCTGTTTCTGCAATGTGACAACATTGAAAACCGATATCCTCGGCGGAAATCAGATTTAATATCTCAGTGTTTACTGTTCGTTTATATAGGAAACTTCACTGAACTAAGCCAACTTTTTCCATCAATATTGGGTTCAGAGTCGATCGCATTCCCCAGCCAAATCACGGCATCTCGTTCCGCTAGAGAAGGCTCACTGAATTCAGTAGGGGCAACGCACATATGACGTTCATCGAGCACAAATGGATTGCTAAATACATTCGTATCGAATGTCAAAGACGAAAAATTAAAACTATTATGGATATAATCGAATGTTTTAACCACAAATGAATTTAAATTATTTATAGCATGTATTTGTTCGGCTTGTAACTGTTCCATCATTTGGAATAATCACATTTTCCACAGTAGAAGAAATCATTAAACAATAGCGAACGTTTCAATGAATAAAAAAATAGTATGCAGATCAGTAACCCGCGTAAAACTATATTAAACAGGATAATAATACCTTTAAAAACTAGTTTAGTTTTGAAACCAGTTTAGTCCAGTTCGATTTAAATCCTCTGCCTGCACCGTTGGGACTAAATACAGAACAAACTTGAAAGGTACACGCCGACCACAAAAGTATTGACATACACTCTCTCTTGATATCAGCATTTCTCACCGTCGAAATAGTCATTCGAGTATAAATTATTGTATAAATTGAGATAGAAACTACAGATTAGCAATTTTTTGATGTCCATCCTTACTCAACTTTGAAACAAAACGCGAATAGTACACCGAGGTGCGTAAAAAATTTAAAAAAATAATACTTCAACCATATTCGATTTTAACTGGACACTTGCCACCAATTAAAACTTTCCCGTATGTATGCTTAGAGGGGAGAGGGGTTAGGAGACCGTGAATCCTGAACATTTTTAAAGGGACTCCGCAGCCGTACGTGATAAAACATTTCATTTACATAAATAATTTCAATACCTTATTTTTCCCTTCTTAAACTGACAATTTGGGATATTTTAAAAATTTTATTTCGTTTAGGTCGCTTTACAAACAGCAGTGACCATTTTTATTTTATGCATAAGTAATATTTTAAAAATTATAATAAACATAGAATAATTAATTACAATAATGTTACACTATTTAAATTAATTTGTCACACCCAGTCAATTACGGAACATGTTCTACAACACACAGTGGTTCTTGAAGTCTGGCAACCCTGTAAATAGGTGAACATTAATCTACTTGTATTTGTTACTGCCAATTACTGAAGTAAAAATCTAATTGTCTTTGTATTTTTTTATTTACTAGTCGCATATGCCATATATAAATAAGTTCAATGGAAAAGAGGGCCCATAAAGTTGGCCCCCTTGTTGATTAGCTTGCGCAAGCCCATCAACTTTCTCGATATTTTATGTAAGAGATAATAATATCTTTATTGTCATAATTAGTGGCGAAATTTATGCCAAATTGCCTACTCTTTCGATAACCTTCAGTAAGAATAAAGTCATAAGTCGGCAATGAACGGTAAGAAAAAACAATTGCATGCGAACAAATGTGCAATTACTTTCAGATTAGTGGATGCCCTAGCAACCAGTTACATTTTAAACTTCAGGAGGAACGTTTAAGGGACTCTAGTAGTTCAAATTTCTGTGATGTTTGAGTGTTTTATGCCGAATAATATTTGCGTCATTTTGTGTTAAATTGGAACAATTTTCAAAATCAAACAAAAATTCAAAACCTGCTCAATTTTTTCCTTTAAACCTTTTATGAAGTTAAAGAACAAATCTCTGAATTCCATCTTTAATAAATTCTATTTTCATTATTTTTTTAATAAAAAAGATGGTATGTACTTTTTGTGGGCGCATCTGGCGCTTTGGACTGTCAGACCATCGCAGTCGGTTAGTATTAACCACAATGAACTTGTAAACGTACGCGCTCATGTTCAAATTACATGCAGGTAAAATATTTTAAGGGTTGGAATTCCTCGCAGAAGCATATGTTGCGATTCTGAAGTGAAGTACTCAGTCGCTGGCCGCGAAAAAAATATGCACTAATGTTCAAATGTGCGAACATTTGGCACCGGTTCATTTAGTTCATATTACGTTACCACTACAAAGAAGATATTATGCGCTCTTGCAGCATCGCTATTTTTTATTCCGCAATCTTCCTTAGACTTGCTTATTTGTTCGTGGCTATTTCGTCCTCTTAATTCACCCTTCATAACCTATTGCACACAGTACGGCTTTTATTGCCCATAAAATATCATTCCAACGTCAGACAATATGGATTAACAAAGCGCATTGCACGAATAGAATATTGAACGAGCGAGTGAATTGGGGCCAAATCTTCAGGCAATGGCAAAATGTCAGTATGAGGTTTAACTAGTATTATTATACTGCAATCATCTATTGGACAAAGAAGCACAATGATGTTTCCAGCAGATATGCCTCACTTGAAAATTAGTTTATTATTTTTGTAATGCGTGCAATAACAGTATGAAATGGGGTATGGAATGAAAGGGTATATGACAGTTCAGTTTTTGGGTAGTGAAACAGATGATGCGATAGAAAACGTGCGTTGAGAGAATTATCGTGAGTCAAAAGTTCCAGATGATTGATTAAGATGAAGTCCCTAATGTGTTTTGATAAAGTGGATACCAAAGTCTAGAGATAACTTTAGATTCTTTGTACTTTAAATCCAATACCTTTTTCAGCTTCCAAACTTTATTAATAAATGCAGCAATTTTTACAAAATTTTGTTAAATGCTGTCAACAAAACATCCAAGACTCTATTTATAATTCTTTAAGCCCCTTATTTTCACAAAACCACATTGGTGCTCCTGCGTAGAGTGGATTTGCAACTCTTTCATATCAGCGTGCAACATGCCTTTCTTTCTCTGTAGATGTTTTATATTTATAATCCAGATACAGCACCTATTTTGTAATCAATCTTGTAAGATGTGAACTTGAATTAAATCTGTATTCTTCCATAACACGCAAGTATTATATAGAATAGCATCTTATTCAGCATATATCTTTCACATTTCGGTAATTTGTGGAGCAATGGCAATATGGACACTTGTCCTTTTTTGCTTCTGCTCAATTTACTGTAAAGTCAACAGAAAGCGAAAATAATCGCCAATGCATAATCATTGTAAATAAAATATTCGGTGCGTCATGTTAATTAACCTGTTAAAATGCAAGTTATTATTTAAGTCATTTAAGGCGATTAGGATTAAATATTAAGGATACTAAATAGGATAGAATGATATTCCTGAACTCCATGATCATGTAGCTTTTATAGCTTACTTTGTCCATCTAAAGCTTCTACGTTCCCGAGTTACCATCTACTAAGAGAAATTTCTGTAATGGTTCAGGTATAGCAGTAATACTGTCGTGTCTTCCGCAGAAAAACCTTTTGATGATTCCTGATGTAGAAAAACTGTATATTTTTACATAATCTTGTTCAATCTAATCACGTTGAACCAGTCCGTCCGTCCGTCGTCTGTGAACAAATCAACCAAATGAATATTCTCTGATTGATCTGGATGATGTAGGCAGCCCCTTCAAATTTGAAACGTATCTTTTAAATTTTGGGAGTTCTTTACATGAAACCCCTAGGACACCCGAAATCTCAAAATTGCTCCAAATGTTTCATTAGCTTGTTTTGGCCGAATACAACAAAGTTATAAAAATGTCGCAGAACCGATTATCAATGTAACCTCTGAATTTTCTAAAACGTCCGAGTTTAACATTTTTTGATACCCTCCTACAACATATTGAAAAAAGATATTTTTTTCTGAACGGAGTCTGATCTTTAAATTATTTTTATTAAATAAGTAGCGTTTGTGTAATTTTGAGTGAAATCGTGAATGTTTAAAAAATGTCTTAAAACATTTCTCAAAAAATACTCCAATTTGTTGCTGGAATGTAGCAAAGTTCGTTTAATAGCATGGCATATATCTGATTTCCATTTATATCCCTAAAATTTCGAAACTAGCAAAAGTTCAACTTTCTTTTAGATACGTCGGAAGCGGATGTGTACACTTGATGTTGTACGTGCAAGTCAACTATTCGTTTGAACGTCTATGAGCCTGAATTTGAATCCCAACTCGGGCAAGTATTTTTCGGCGTTGGAAATACTTTTGAGGGTTCAACTAGTATTAGTATTATATTTATATTACCAACAATACGGGAAAGTAGGTGATGTTGTAGCAACACTATTGTCTTGAAAATAGTAAAGGGTTAAAAATTTCAATAATTCTTGAATTCATTTTTCTTGAGCGGTAAGCTATCGTACGGTTACTGGATGACAATTTTTTTTTTTTGTTAATAACACGCGGAAATCAAAACATTGAGCAGTCGCCTTTCTTGGATCGTGGAATTCTGCTTCCGATTATGGTAATTCGTATTTCTAGAATTTTCATTTAACTATTGTGCACCACATGATTATGAGATGATGTATTAACACAATTATCCATGTTGCAATTATTCATCGGAAATCGACTTATTTGTCTATACTCATATATCTATATTTTAATCGTTTTCTTAGACAAATCATTCATCACGAAATATAATGCATATTATCGCAAGAAATTTTTTGAATTTTTTTCTGAAAGCATATTCTCCCGTTTCGACGTGCTGCCTGCCAGTAAATCATTACAAACCATTTCGTGATCGACTTTTTTCACGTGCAAGAGCCGATTAAATTATTCACTTTCTTTAAAATTCAACAAAAGTAATATTTAGTATGCTGTTTATGAACTTTTCTCCCTTGTCGCTTTTCAAACCCAAATTCGAAACATTTTGATCTTTTCTAATAAACATACAATTTCAGGAAAACTCGAACTTTCGAACAGCTGGTCTCACTAAATTAACGTACATGTTCCATGCAATTGCTTCAAGGTATCTCATCTAACTACACTAATTTATCAATGAGGTTACACTTTAACAAACAAAACGTCTCTCTGAATACAATTGAAGGGCTTCTCTCTAAAAACTAAAAAAAGTCCCATGCCATATTCTGGAAAGAAAGAAGGAAGATAAAGCTTTTGTTCGACGTACTTCGTAAGAGAAACAGAGTAAGAAACAAAGTGGACGTTTTTTCTGCAGTATCACAGTACGTTCACAAAGTGTAATAATCGATTTGGCGAGTATGTTTGTGGGATTATTCTAATCTTGACAACTATGGGGTACAGGAATGCCTGAGTTGAGCCCTTCAATTGGTGATGAATTTATTAATTGTTTATGTAGTGTTTTCGAGCGCCCGTAGTGTGCCCGTAAGCGTGGTGCATGTAGTGCATTATCTTGTAGGGGCAGGGCTCCTTCCAAGCTGGAACATGATATCTGAGCCCCACCTACACATCGGCTCCCGGATCTTCCTCCCGTTATCTCACCAGCGGGGCACTGCCTTAGTTGGTATGAGCTTTAAACTCCCGAATGTGCGGTAGAGTAATACATGCAAGTAGAAGTGGAAGGAGAAAAAAAAGAGAAAGACCGCACGCGGTCCCTAGTATTCTGACATTCGCCTGGTATTGATCGGGAAAGCCACGAAAAACTGGCGATCAGAAAAGCCGACCATTAGAATTCTCTTAAAGACATTGTCCGGATTCGACGTAGCTAAGCTATGTAGCTAGTGTTGAAAATACGCCACCATCGGGACTCGAACCCCAGGACCTCCCGGACACCGTCGCTGCTGGGGCAACGGCAATGTTACCAGTGAGCTCATCGCATACGGTCCTTCAGTTGAATAAGAATTGCAGCCCTTAAGATTGAGTCTCCTCCCTCATTCGCGTTATCCAATAGTGTGTGGACAATCGACTATCGGTGGTCATTTAATAAGGTGTCGTTTAGAAAGTTCCCAATTTTTCAATGGTTAACAAACCTTTATTTCTCTAGGAACACATTATGATGTTTCAGTTCAAGTGTTGTAACCATCATCAGGTATTTGTTAATATGAAAATACATGCAATTGAAATGAATTACAGTTTGGCATGAAATAATTAAATTAAAACAGAGAGGAAGTGGATGGAATAGGAGTGTGGGAGTCATAAGCGGGTTAAAAGGAAAATGTCCCGTCAGCAAAAGCTTCTCAGGGACTCCAAGCGGTTTTATAGAAATTCGTTAGGCATAACATTTTAATACAAAGTATAGCATATTATTCATACATAATACAAAATAAAAAGGAAATGCGCCAAGATATAAATTTTCTATCGTTCATTAGTTATTACAACAAAGTGAAAATTGATTAGCAAGAGCCAGCAAGCAAAACTGCTCATTTCTTCTTTTAAAATTTGATTTTTATAACAATTTTTATTTTAATTGGGAAGACAGAAAAGTTGCAGATGATGCTTTACTACGTCGATTTCTTCAGTGGATATCTTTAGCGGTCAGTGACATTTCGTCAGGAGTAAAATCCAAAATTTCATAGATATAGTCTTCTCGATAGAAAAGCAGTCCTGTTCTATTATCTTTGTGAGTAGATTATTCAGCGCTCTCGCGTATCTCTGATTCACTGTCAAGAGATAATTTAGCTTTACGCAGTGGTTTTATAGTCGTTCCTGACGTCAATGCATATTGACTTACAGCAGAAATTCTTAAACATTTGCTCACATTAGCATGTTCAGAACCATTTTCAGAATATTGGATCTTATAGTTCTCCATTCGTCTCAGATATATATCCCTCGGGATACATACTGTCAAGGCTAGGCGCCAGGCGTGCTCGGCAGGAAGTCGCGAACTACTTACATTCCACGCCTATCTTCGACAGCAGCCGAAGATTTCTACAAGATAACTCCCATTAGAACCGAGATTACCTTCAGGATCTGGGTCTGTCGGGGTTAAAGTTTCAAATAGAAGGGGATTAAGTGTGCTCAACATAGGCTAATGAATAAAATGCAGTAATTATTTCAACGTAGTTCCTGAAGGGAGTCCACGTATTTATTTCTTAAATACTTGTTCCAACTGCTACTTCAATTTTAAACTAAATAAAAAAATACAGGTCACATGTTTTACAGTGAAAATGTTCTTCTTTCTTGACGATTTAATAGTTCGTTTCATGAATCTCTAATAGTTTTGTTTGACCGCTATCACAAAACCTTCTATTACGCGCATCTCGTAATTACAATATGATTTCTCTTCTTACAATTGATGAGGTCGTGAATCGGTTGTTGGCACTCGAAGTTAGTGCCAATTGACGCAATGACAACGCCGTGAATGAAGCTATTGCGTCCTTTTTGCGGCGAAAAGGGCCGTGGTGGCGGCGGGTCTGGGCTGGCCGGGTGGAGGACGCTGCTGGGGAGGACGGGTGTCAGCTCGGCGGGTCGGCGTCTTGGGGAAGTTCGAAAGCGGTCGGGTAAACGGGCCGTGAGAGAAGTTCCTTATGTCTCCAGGCGTCGGCGTTGAAGCACACGCAATGATGGCGATACGGCCGCGACAGTGCTGTCTCAAGTGCGAAGTATTTGCAAACTTCGTTATTGTCAGACACTGCTATGAGTGGTCAAGTATTGCAGGTAATCACCAAAAATTCAGGTCGCGAGTATAAGTTGACGGCGAGAACTTGCCGGCTAAGCTGAAGTGATGGAGTTTATTACTGTCTGTCTGTCTGTCTCTCTCTCCCTCTCCCTCTCTCTCTCTCTCTTGCTCGCTCTCTCGCTCTCTCCCTCTCTCCCTCCCTCCCTCTCTCTCCCTCCCTCCCTCCCTCTCTTTCTGCGGTCCCGTTTGACTCAAAGTCAAAATTTCGTCTGTTCTGATCAAGTCACAATTTTGTCTGCTCTGCTCAACGTTAGAAAAACGTCTGTCCTTTTCGAAGTCAGAAAAGTGTTTGTCACACTCTGCCCCGTAAGCCTAGCCTCCCGTGCAAAGTCTCTGTTTCAAGTCTCGAATTCTGCAATGCGGGATTCACACCAGTACACACACTCAGGGTTTTCGGTCAATGTCGTCACATGGTCTAGCGTCTAGAATTTTTATTTATTTATTTTATTTATTTTACGTCAAAAAACAGTTAAAAACTGCGTATGACGTGCTATGGGGAAAAGTGAATTGTGTGCACATTTTCAAAATTCTGTGATCCCTACACTGTCATATACTACTTAAATTTTGAATTTTTGAAAGGGAGAAAAAACAAAAACTCCCATGTAATAGAACTTTCCTTCATTCTCCTTCATCATGATTGGTTGTCCGTCGCGTTTCTTGCTTCGTCTCTCGCAGCATGACCGTCTCTGAAATAGGTCAATATTGCTTTTGTGCGAAAGGATTTCCATGGCTGTTAACGCAGCACTGTAAGACCTGAAAAGCCCTCGTCTACTGGTAACATCCTCCTGGGATGGGAATCGTTTGAAAAGGGTGGAACGGAGGGTGCTCCAGGGAGGGTATATGACGACCTTCCGTAATTTGTATTGAAGATGTCGTGAACGATGCATCAACCTCCGAACGTGGTTGTAAAACTTCACGGCGATTAGTAGTAAACTGATGCGCGTGACGTGGCGTTGTTCGCGGGGTGAACTCGATGGGTCTGGGTGGATGACAAATGAGGGTAATGCTCAGGTACGTCAGATAATGTACAAATGTACGCATAAAAAGGTAAATTTCTCCCGGCGACGCGTGGACGCGCGTGGGTGTAATGGCTCTTGGCACGTGGCCAGGCCAACGGGCACGCTGACGGCTCCTTGCCTGCCCGTATTGGAATATTCTGGGGAATATGTAGAAACTTGTGATAAATATATGAGGGAAAAACTAAACGATCATATGGAGAATATGCGGAGGTACATGCGGGGCTGAATGCTAGAAACATGTCATGAGCATGTAAGAAATAATGTGAGCATGCGAAGAAAATATATCGGGTAGCATATAGGGAAATATGTGGGTGTAGGTGGTGCGAAGAATTGAGCTAAACGATGGTGTTTTAAAAATTTCGAAATTCGCAAGTAGGGGTGCTGGTCACTTGAAAGTCCAAAATTTGATGTGCGATTTCCGCCTTCTTTTGTCTTGGGCAAAGGTTTCATGTATGGCATTTGATTTTTCTAGAAAGTGGGGGTGCCAACTTGATGCACCTTGAAAGTGGTACCGGCCGAAGATGAAGGAATAAGGAATTGTCTAACTATCAGGGGGCAAATGTCAGTTGAGAAACTTTGTTCCATGAAATTTCCCAACACATGTTCATTTGCAAAAGTTGATCGTATGCGACTCCTTCACATGCGCTAGATTTTTGTGTCAATTACGCCGAGATCTTAAAACTATATGTATATTACTCTTGAAATCTTGCCCTTGTCTTATAAAATATGACACAAACTTGACAAAATACTTCAGTTGGTGTATCTACTTTTGAATACAAAGAATAATGCAAATACATGACACCTTCATTTTTGTTAGTATTTTGCGAAGCATGTTTAGAAACTTGTCGCACTAATAAAACGCACATTTCACTCAGAAAACTTTCATGAAAAAACAATACTTCAACATTACGGTTCCTGTTAATGCGCAGATATCCTTATCTTTCATGGCGAAACTTCGAATTGTAGTTAATTCATTACTTTAGTAAATTGCACCGAAAAGTTTAGAGTAAGTTTTTGTTTTAATGGAACCTTAATTGACTTAATACGTCTTTTAGAAGAAGGTAACAAGTTGTGAAAACTTCAATAATATTTTTCCGTGCAAAAGTGTTATAAACTATTTTTCTCTACGACTATAGCACAATGTATTCATTTCTCCATGTTCTCGGATGCAGTAATCATGCCAATTCCACAAGCCGTGCGAGAATATTATTCTAACACACCTGTCGACCAATCGCATTCGTCCTAGTTCATTACACAACGACTTAGGGTTCTCGCAGTCGCCTACAGAGGCGCTGCGTGCTCTTCCGTAACTATCGTAAGACAAGTGAACCACGAAACAGTATGCGAGTTCACATAATTGTGGTCACTTTGTAAGGTTAAAACGCTCACATTGATTTATAATTGTGGATTCTTCCAGCAGTAATAATGATGAATCAATATCAATATCAAAGTCGTAGAGAAAGTATATTCTTCTACTTGCGTTACGTCCTTATTCTGGACACCCTTTAGTTCAGTATTGATAAAGCATGGAAAGACGAACCAAATACTTCAGGCATCTCAAAAAGTTATGTACAAGAGTACGTGACGTCGGTTTTAATGGGAGTCTACGGCGCTTGTAATACGAGACTCACAACCATTCAGCATCTCAATATAACGACGTTATATGCATTTATGCTAATATGGCATTTGCCCCTGTGTGGCCCATAATGTGGCATTTGCCCCTGATTTTTGTTCAACCTCGTATGCACATATATTCGACAGAACATGGAACTCCATTGACAGCAGCAGGCCTGACCCTCGAAATTTGCGTTCCTATTCCAGAATGGTTATTTACTTGCAATCAATGCGAATAATCAGAAAGCAAATTTGACATTTTACATAGACTCACTCGTATGTATTAGAATCAAATGATGTCACTGCAGCGCCTCTAACCAGGAGGTCCTAGGTTCGAGTCCTGACGGCGGCAGGATTTTCGACACTAGCTTTTCAGATAGGTCTAATTCAGTCGCTGTCTGGAGGAGAATTCCAGCGACCGGCTGCTCTGAGCGGTAGTTTTCCGTGGTTTTTCCGAACAACACCAGACGAATGCCGGAGCAGTACCCTAACAAACGGGCCACGGACCGCGCGCGATATTTCCTTCCTCTTCCTCGTCCTATCCTCTCCCCGTACACACACACACACACACACACACACACACTTACACTAACATGCACTACACTATCACATATTCCGGGAGATCGGTCGGGAGGTTAGAGCTTGTCCCGGCTGGGACGGTGGCCCGCTGGTGGGAAACTCCTGGTTAGGGGGAAGCCCCACTAGCCGACGGTAGGTCGGTGCCGGATCTCGCCATCCAGCGGGGGAAGATCACCGCTATCGCAAAAACATGCACTACCCTTACGGGACTAATGACCAAAGCAGTTGACGCGCCCGGAAACACGAAAATATCAATCAATCAATTCTTAATTCATAGAATTATTAGAGGAAAGTACCAAAACCTGGACCCCCATTTTGTTTTCGCATAAATTTTAAATCCAATTTTCCAGACAATTAAAATAAAAATATTTGCAATCCGTACCTTTCTTAGTTATGCACATTTTATATTCTATATAAAATTATTGGTCAAATAGATTAAGAATAAAATATTTTTCGTAATCATTACATTTTGTGGATTTATAAAGTCTCCTAATGTGAGCCCCCTCCCCCCGCAAACGTTTTAAGAAATGAGTAACACTAAATTAAAAAATGCAAATAGATTGAACTCAGTATAATTTTACAAGAATACAAGTTTAACATCTCATAAGAAGAAATTGTCTTATATATCTTGCACAGAGTCTAAAAAGTCACATATATAAGCAACTGTTTCCGCTCTCCGCAAATTGTACATGAGCCGAGGGTGAACACACGTAATCATCACCCATATTTCTCCTACAGCTCTCTGAAAATGTACACTGCAGAACATGTTCTCTACCCTCTTCTTCTTCCCCTGGGAGGGAAGCTATTCTCGGAAGAGCTTTCAATGCGAAAGAGCCAGAGGACATGTTCGGTTCCTCGCGAAAGATGGAATCTTGCTTTGCTTTTCGTTTAACTTCAGAATTTTCCTAAATCTCTCTCTCTTCGACTTCTCTGGGATTAAATTCGGAAATTGTGTCTTGACCCCTTTCTTCTTCCTGCCCTCTCTGAACTGATAGGCTTTCGAGTACGCTCTTGCTTTTTATTAGACTCCTAAGGTACCAAAGTGCCAAGTACCTTATTGTTTTTATTTTATATGTCGAAAAATTGGGGGCTCGCGCTAGGAACATTTCGGGGTCTCGGGTTTGGCACCGGTGTGTTTATATTTTAAATGCCAACATTTTTACTAGACAAGTAAAATAAATTGCATTACTTTACATCCGTAGCACGTAATGTCACCTTCAAAATAATGTAATGGTTAGAAGACTTACCTATGAAGTAGCGACACCAAGCAGCTGAGAATAAGCACTTGAAAAAACTTTGCTTTTCACTGTTTGCACTAATCGGCGACTGTTCGGCAAGAAGTGAAAATGAAGACACTAAAGCTTGACTAATAGAGAGCTGTAAATCAAGGGGCTCGCATTAGGAACTGGGTCCGGGTTTGGGCACTTTCCTCTACGTTGTAGCATGCTTAGGTTCCTCGTACAGAGACTGGCTGAGGTGACTCCGGGGATCCACTGATTTCACTGCAGTGCTTCTGACCGGGAGGACCTAGAGTTCGATTTCCGACGATAGCAGTATTTTTGACACTAGCTACACAGCTTGGTCGAATTCAGTCACTGTCTGTAGGAGAACTCTACCGGCCGGCTGCTCTGATCGGTAGTTTCTAGTGGTTTCTCCGATCAACACCAGGCGAATGCCGGGCAGAACCATAATAGGTTGCGGGCCACGCGCGATCTTTCTGTCCTCTTCTTCACCCCTTGCTCATACACATTTACACTTACGTACACTACACTACACCACAAGCCAGGAGACCAGACGGGAGCATAGAGCTCCTGGTTGGGGCGGTGCCCCGATGGTGAGAGATACTTGGATGAGGAAAACCCCGCAAGTCGATGTATAGATCCGCCAGATCTCACCATCCAGCGGCGAAAGAACACAACAACCTCCCGTAATAAAAACATGCCTAAACTTACTGGACTAATGACCATATCAGTTGACGCTCCCGGAAACACGAATAAATCAATCATCTTACTGTTATAATTCATATTTTTTCTACTGAAGTAGATGTAAAGATAATATAAGTATTCATTCTTCTTCCATCATGTGGGTCATTAACATTAGAAAATGGCGATATTGTACTTGCTGTTCCATTTCAAAATGTACAAGTATATTAACAATTTTTTTCAATTAAGCTTTATTTTACGTTAATCTACATCAGATTAAATTAATTGTAGGTTGATAAATAATTTAATTAACCATTTTTGTCCCTTGCTCGGTGTCGGCAGGCTTCATTTCGGGATCGCTTGACGTACGCACAGCCATGAACACAGTTGCGCGCGTCCGAGAGAGCAAGAGAGCAAGATAGAGAGTAAGAGAGAAAGCAAAAGAGATAGGGGGATCGCAGATGTAGAAAGATAAGCACAGGCACAGATCAAACGCACTTTCCAACAAAAACGAACGTTTCTAGGAAACTAAGAATGCGGAAATGTAATAATTTAATTAATTCAAGACGAAATTTACATTCTAAAACAGCACGTACAGAAACAGTAACGGCACAGAAAGTTCGTGTTAAAACAGCACGAACTTTCTCACCCGTATTTTCGCGCAAAATTATGCGAAAAGTAGTCAAATTTTTGAAAAATTGTAAATGACCTTCTATCAAAATCTATCATTAAGGATCAGATTTCATCAAAAGGAAAAAATCTATATCATTAAAATTTATTTGTAGAAAGACTCCGAAAAAATTTGAACTTTTACAATGTTTGAAAAATCAAGGGTTTTTGACAAACATGAGACCTACTCATGAGACTTCTTAAACGTCCTTCACACTACCTAACAACAAAATTTAATTAAAAATGATGGATCCATTTTTTTGAAAATTTTGAAAATGTCCCAGGGCCTTTATGTAAAGTACGCCCAAAATTGAAATATTGGTTTCAAATTCTCGGGGCCGCGACATCAGCTAAATCTATTGGGGAATATGAATTTTAGAGAGAATCAGCTGAACGATGTAGCCGCTAGCGTTTTTCACAGACGGACGGGCAGAGAAACAGACAGACGTTTTGCCTTCATTCGATTTTTCGGTATCAAGGACCCATAGATTCTGACTACGACATGTATTAGAGGATTTTTTCTAAATTTAGCAACTGGATTTATCCACTTTTTTTTACCAGGGCCCTGTAATAAGAATTTTCGGACGAAAATTCGCCGTTTTTTCGCGCAGCATTACATAACTTTCTCTCTACTCCTTGGTGAGGAAGTAAAATAAATATTTGGCCGGTTTAGATGAATTTCCAAGTTTTTCAAGACTTGTGCGCCTGCCATTGTACATATACCCATTAACTCTATTTAAGAAACCCTTATGCACCGGAGCATTTCCAGATATTTTCAAATCAGCTAAGATTAATCCACTATTCAAAAAATGTGACAGAAATGAAATTCAAAATTACTCAACTTTTCTTGTCAGTTTTTTCAAAAATATTAGAGAGTCTTTTTTAAGTACGAATGGAAAACATTCTCGGTAAATGCGAAGCGTTTTCAGAATTCCATCATGGATTTTGAAAATCAAAATGTACGAAAGAAACTCAAAAATGAAAGTTTTATTGAATATAACAATTGTACATATGTACAATGGTAAATGGTATTAGTTTCCATTTGTACTGTATAATTCTAAAAGACTAAATATACCTGTAACATGTATCTGAGTTTTTGTGTGCATGACTTCACCTCTGTCATGTTTTTGCACAGTTTCCGTGATCTTTTGGGTATATACTGAGAAGGACCCTTGTTCTGCTTCGGGTCACAAATGTAGATTCCGTACACATGTAGCATAAATGTAGCATCTGTGTACGTTTTGCTGAGTGGTGAATGTAGATATTCCAATAATCGTTTTCCATATTTTTGAGTCCGTGTGTCGATTCCGCCACGATGGGCATAAGAGATAATAGCATAGAGAGAGGGCAAGAGATAATAGCAATCTGTTGCTTATTTTCCTTTGCAAATAGTTTTTTTCCTCTTTCTTGTCAAAAACTCTCGTCGCTGGCTGTGTTCATATTTCAACTTAAAATATATGTGTGTGAATTAATGCAAATATCCCAGAGCTCAGGAAACTGTGCACAGAATGCTCTTAATTTATTAATAAATAAATAGATAAATGGATAAATAAAAGGATAAATAAATGAATATGGAAATAATATTAAGTGAGCACGAAACCTGAGGATCACTTAGTCCCGATCTTCCCTAATAACATAAAACCTTTTTGACATTACTGGAAACAATGGGAATCCTTTGCGACAACCCCGGCGTTTAACAAACTATTCTTTTACGTTGTTACACATTCTCTTTTACACTGTCTAATAACAGTCATTTCACCATTTATGGTTATAAATTTGGGAAGAGATTCTGGATCTCAAGAAAATGTGCACAAATTGTACTTCTCCCCCATACGTCACATACTGTTTTTATAGTTCTCTGCAGTAAATCAAATCGAATCAATAATCTCATTAACGTTTTGTGTTTCTTAATCACTTTGACATGTTAATTTTTAAAGTTCGGGTAGTATACTAAGAATTCATCTTACATGAAAATCGTAGGAAAACTGTACAATGCAAATTGGCCTCCGGGCGAGATAGTGATAATAAAACGAGTATCCACTTGCTCATTTCGTTCATTTTCGAGACGCCTTGACTTAATGAATGAAGATGCATTCTGCTTTCTTGCAGGGTTCGGAGCCTGAAAGCCCCGAAGCGGCTAGTTCCACGGCCGAATCGCTAGAGCAGCAGAAGGCTTGGCTCTGGATGCAGTTTGCTGCGCATGTCACACCCAGCGTACAGAGGGTAGTGGAATTCGCGAAGAGAGTGCCCGGTAAGTATCCGCCCATTTTCGTATATACTTTTTTTAGAATGAAAAATGAATTATATTTTGCCTCAGATGCCTTTTCTCCGCAAACGCAGAGTTTGCCCGGATATTTCGTGCGGGCTCTATCGTTTACTGTTTCCTTTTGCTTCTTATTCAGATATATATTTCTGTTTATCTTTGTACAAATGACACATTTTAATTTCAAGTAAGTTATTCCTTTCCTTATATAATCTATGTCCAAAACAGTTTCATCTTGCTCCATTCCAAATATTTCTTTATTATTAGCTATTTCCATGTGACCAAGTACCACGTTTTAGCTTCTTCGCTTAACATTATGATGGATCGGGTGTTGTCAAACTACTGGTGTAAACAATAGCAATCACTACCAACAACCGCGATTTTCATAAGTAATACTACGTGTAGTATTTTCTGAGTTTCTCTAATGAAATCAGCGAGTAAATTAAAATTAATATTCCACATTTAATGTATCATAACATTTCAATAAATGATACACATGAGCTGTAAATCTGAGATCGTGCAGGTGGCTTTGGAATGATGAGAGATCACTCTGTGTGTGTGTGTGTGTGTGTGTGGTGCGTGCGTGCGTGCGCGTGCGCGTGCGCGTGCGCGTGCGCGTGCGCGTGCGCGTGCGCGTGCGCGTGTGTGGAAAACTGTAACTCAATGGAATTTTGATGGATAATGGCTCTTCATTAAATTCATAATTTGTAACTATTGAAGTTGATAAACATCGAATTAATATTTCCGAATAATTTTCTTTCTAAACGTGGTTCCTTATAAATATGGGCCCTGAGAGGAAGTGTTGGCAAGACCAGTAATTTTTATTACTGCTTCTTGCTCTTCTCACCTATTGGGTCTAATCACAAGGTCTATGAAAACACGTCTAATGAAAATTCGGTCTAATTTTTTAAAATATCTAATAATATTTGGGGTAATTGTCAAAAATGTCTAATAAACTTTGGTCTATCGGACACGAAAGTCTAATCTATTATGCTGTAACAGAAATACGTAACACAATGTGGTTCACATATCATTAAGTCAGTATGTCTGAAATGACACCACAATAGGAATGATACACCTTTATTCAGGAAGTACGTAATGTAGTACATAAAAAAAACAGGTATTAAAATTTTCAGTCTTCATTTTCGGCTGTTGGTGGAGCATGGAATTTTAATCTGTAGCTCAAAGACCAAAGGTATACATCCATATCACCACGATCTTTATAATTTTGGTAATTCGCTCTACTTGCCCTTGTTTAATTTTGTATGATTTAGTAATTGGGTGTTGAACTCGTATATACCCTACTAACAACTGAATGATGAGAGCTTCGTTATTTCTCCGATCCCTTTATAGGTGTTCTAAATATTTCCACATTGAGGCATGACGTGAGACGATCATTTTCTGAAATTTCGAATGCCACCCTTCAACGGTGTTTATTGTACGTTGCAAGCCATTTTCAACCTGATGAAACACATTCTAAACTGCTGGTGAGAAACGTGGGGGAACTGGTGGCATCCTTCCTCGACCAGGCGTGCCCCTTACGTAAATGATCTCGATGTACCTGGTAATAGGTGTAACAAGATCACTAACGTCCTCGTATATATTATCAAAACTTTCTTCTACATCTTCTAGACGAAGAAAGGTAGAGCTATTAGTCGATTGACATCATTTTTTACTATTAAATCAGCTTCATTCTCGTAAACCTCCTTCAGTCCTTCTGCAACGACCCGTTTCCAGATGGATTGGGAAAGGTGAAAAAGACAACCTTGATAATCGTACTTGGGAATGCTGATTGATGCGCATTCATAGTAGCGCAATTCAGTTCAAGGGAAATCTCTGGGGCTATATTAAAGTTTAAAGCCCGGCAAATATTTTTAATCTGCAACAATATTGTATCACATGTGTTGAGTCTTCCAGTTGCAAAGGCAATACACAAGACGGTAGACTTGATCCATAAGGATTCCATGGAAAGAATACATTTGAAAAAATATACTTAGAACTGTTTTAATTTTCCATCTCTTAAGATTAATCTACTGAAAAGATGTAGACCTTCATCAGTAGCGAATATTAATATACGATTCTTGACGTTCTGAGTCGTATCACAGGAACTGGTCTCCACTCAAAGTTACATTGTATGAATGAGTGGTTTCCAATTCTTGTAAACTTGTCGGGAGTGGCGGTCTAGCTACATTCTGGTGGCAATTTACAGCTCTTCACAATGCTTGCAAAGCCAAAACCAAAGCCTCTACGTTGTTCACTGCATTCGTTTCAAGTTCACCGGGAGCGGTAGCTCAGTGACTGATGTCACTGCAGCGCCTCTGTATTGACCCTCTGTGACCTACTGTCACTCCACCGCCTCTGACCGGGAGGTCCTAGGTTCGAGTCCTGACGGCGGCAGGATTTTCGACACTAGCTTTCCAGATAGGTCTAATTCAGTCGCTGACTGGAGGAGAATTCTAGCGGCTGGCTGCTCTGATCGGTTGTTTTCCGTGCGCGCGATCTGTCTTTCCCATTCCTTGTTCTATCCCTCCCTTTACAAACACACTTACACTAACATGCACTACACTACCACATATCCCGGGAGACCGGTCGGGAGCTTAGAGATTGTCCCGGCTGGGGCGGTGCCCCGCTGGTGGGAGAGTCCTGGTTAGGAGGAAACCCCACTAGCCGACGGTAGGTCGGCGCCGGATCTCGCCATCCAGCGGGGGAAGATCACCGCCATCTCCCAAGAAAAACATGCACTACACTAACGGAACTAATGACCAGAGCAGTTGACGCGCCCGGAAACATGAATAAATCAATCAATCAATAGAAAAGGCGTAGATAAAGGCAAAATTTAATATCTCAAACTGATCATCTTCATTGTGAATGAGAGTCCTGATTGATTGATATCTGACGAATTCTGAAACGTTATTTGGATACAATTAATGAGTGGAATATTCAAAATAAACGAGTTGAAAATGTCATGGAAGCAAGTTTACCAAGCTTACCGATTTTGATGAATTTACGATATGTAATAAGTAATGAACAAATTAGTCTCAGGTTATTTATTTTGTTTTCTTTAGTTCGAATAAACATTTTAAGGAGTGATATTATCCTCCAAAGGTTGGAGCGTTAAGAGATGATTTTATTGATTCACATACAAAAATGCATATTTGTTGAGCAACCACGTTCACTAAATAAATATAACAAAGTCTCATTAGAAATTATCTTTAGTGCATTTCACTATTCGTTGTTACGAGAGGAAAACTAATAAGCACACATTCACTCGTGCCAATAAAAAATGGGACATACGCCATTGCTTTCTCCGAAGAAAAAAAAATGTCGTTTAGCAACATTTTTCAACTCACGGAGACCAGGTTCAGAAAATATAAGATGCTAATTTTATATCCTTAATGGCGCCGAACTCACAATGTTATCACCTGTAAGTACGTCTTTCCTGGCGCGAGCTTCGTCGCCGCCGCCGTCGCCGCCGTGGCCTTGCCACAGATTTTGCTCCTCGCTTCTACTCACTACATCAAAACACATGTCAATTTTTACTTTCTCATACTTACTTCGTAGGAAGAGAAAGGTATGAAATCAGGGAATTTTCGCAGATAATCTCTTTTTAACAAGCCCTGGTCACACAAAAGTGGATAAATCCTGTTCTTACATATAGTAAATTACGTTCTGTAACACTTGGTGTAGCCAACATTCTCAACTAGCACTATATTTTTAAAAAAATATATAGTGCTAGTCCCGTTTTCGATGAACTCTCCGTTTTTTCGAAAATTGCAAAAAGTTAATATTTCAAAATTACAAAATTGAAGATAGGAATGTTTGACTTACGCAAAGTCTGTTATAAAACATCATCTCTTTAAAAAAAACTAAGTATACTTTTTTGAATATCAAGTAGAATTTGCATAATTCGCGCTTGAAATTAATGCAATTTCTGAAAAGATAGGTTCTCAAAAACCAATTTTTTCTTTAAATTTTCTCCTTGTTTGCATCAAAGAACGATAAAAATATGGTGCTAGTTTAATTTTCGGCGAACTCTCCGCATTTTCGAAAATTACCAAAAAATGTGTGTTGTAAATACAGTAAACCCTCATTAACACGAATTTCAAGGGACCAAAATTATCGGAATTCGTGTTATAAAAATTCGTGTTATCCGAATTATAAATGTCCGTATTATCGTAATCCCTTGCCAGGACCGAAGTTTTTTTTTTTTTTTTTTTTGTTTAAGGGGAAATTCATATTAAGTGAGTTCGTGGTATTTTCGTTCTGGCAAGCAGTTGGAAATAATATGGAAATTATGTCTGTTGTGTTCACTAGTTTTTTTTAACTTTCTCGTATACGGAGTAATATACGTAGTACAGAGAAAGTTCTATGATACTGCGGAAAATCGAGATTTCAACGGAAATACACGTTTTGGGGTCCCCTGATACGGAAAAAGTTTTTTTTTTAAACATCCGCGTGTTGGTCTCTCTGTGAACACCTCTAGCACCTAAATCATACGAGGGATTTTTTTTCCAAAAATGATACTCCCCGGTCGATCTGGCTCGACTCGAGGCGCTGCGATTTTGAAAATCTTTCTCCAAAATTTGGGGGACCTTTACATGAAGCCCCAGGGGAATTTTCAAAATTTTCTTAAAAAGTGCTCCAATTTTTTCTTTAAATTTTATGTTAGAATGGAGTAAAATACGCTTATAAAGATCGCATAGGTCCGATTTTCAGGGTTAACTCTGATTTTTCGAAAATTGCAAAAGTTTGAACTTTCTCTGCGTCTTCCTATAAATACAAATTTGAAAATAGAGGTTTTTTCTTAAAATGAAATTTGTTTTCCATAATTAGTTCTTTCATTAAAGACATGTACATTCTTTTGCAATTTACTCCTCTTCAGCCCCCCTCCCATCAAAATCAGTGACTTACATTTACAATTATAGTACATTCTGTAGTAATGAAAGTCATTCACTATCTCAGTTGAAAACATAAGAAATAACTATAAATCAACAAATAGAAATAAATTTTTAATTTAGCATAAACGAAATATTCGTTATAAGAATACCTCATGTCAGCTGGACTGTACACCTATTATATCATCTTGTGATTCATAATGTAGTTTTTACATTGTACAAGAAAAACTTTTCAGTTTGAATAATATCCAAAGAAAAATAAACTTGTTTCTTAGTCATTAAATTATTATCTTTTAATAACAAACCAAATATGATTTTTCAGGTTTCTGTGAGCTCAGTCAAGATGATCAGCTGATCTTGATCAAAGTAGGTTTCTTTGAAATGTGGCTGACACATGTGTCACGACTGGCATCTGATTCAGCACTCACCTTTGCTGATGGAGCCTACATCACTCGTCAACAAATGGAACTCATGTATGATGTAAGTCCCTTTTTATCTTGTTTTAAATTATGAGAACTAATAGCAAGCCATAGAAACATCTTAATATACTTACATATAAATCTGTTAAGAAATCATGAACAAATAAAATTATGAATTTCAAGATTAAACAACTTAAATTTTCACTTAGTCTAATGTGGCCAATTATTACAAAGTGTCCTCACAACAATCAAACCTAATCAAGGGCATTCATCCTTTGTAATATCATTGCATCTTGCAAAGAAATATTGATGCCATGAAAGCATTATCAGTGATCTCCATATAGCCTTCTTAATTTTTTCTTTTACAACAGCTTGTCTAATGTTATTTGCCAACAAATTTTGAAAACACAATATTTTCATCATTAGAACTTAAGGTACTTTTCCAATTTAAATTGACCCTTGAAATAATATTCCATAGTCTATTGTACATTCACACAATTGCATTACATTACTAAACTGAAAGTTTGTATGATCCAAAAAAATAGCAGCTAGCATGTATACCCATACTGGGGTTTTAATCTGCAGTGTTTGATTTGGAATATTGAGTTCTTCATGTTCAGCAGCTACCGTGATTATGTTATTTGTGAATTGGTAAAGAAATTATTTGTAATAATTAATATTTTTGTGCAGAAAAGCCTCATTTCCTGTGTCCCAGCTTCTCTGCCATGGTTGAGATATTTACTACATTTCCTCAATCAAACTGTTAAAGCTTGGGAATATTGCAAAATGTTGGCATATTCAAATTGATATTCACACTTGTTTATATGCAAATGATTTCACTATCAAATAATTGTTGTTAATTCTGAATAAATTTCTCTTGATCGAAGGAAACCAATAATTTTTGTTTTCTACTATTATGCAAAAGGGAATCGTAAGGAATAAGGGCCGTTTTAAACTGCTTGTTATAGTACATAAAGTAATGTCTTTATAAATTAAAATTAATAATAAATAAATATGTAATAATAAAAACGAATAGAAGAAAAAATAAGTGATATAATATATTTATAGGTGTGTGTACATAAAACACATATATAGGTCATTACTGTTAAACTGTAAATAAACTGAAAAGTATATCTACAATTGTTTTTGAAATGATAAATATTGATAGACATTCTTCAAAATATAGAATTTTTAACTTGTTTTAGAAAGATTGGGATTAAGAATGTCAATTGCTTGTTTTCAGAAATGAGGAAAAGGATTTTGTTAAATTTTTGTTCTATTAAATATATTACACAACCAATTTATTGAAATCACTGATTTATGCTTCATGGATGTAGACTTTTCATTATTTTTGGAAGTGCCAGTATATGTCCCTGTAAGGTGCAATGTTAGAAGCAAATATTTAAAATGCCTTTAAAATGACATAACGGCTAATGTGACTTGTAACACGCTTGAGAAATATATTTACCAAGTTTATATTTTATTTATAACTTAAGGCAGTAATTACTTTAACCTTGTAACTCTGATTCACAATCTCTGCAAACAATGTAAATTGAGAGAAGAATAAGTATGGTATATAAAGCTTATAATCAGGCTTTGTGTTCATTATAAGTGTCAGAAAATTTAGATTTTCAAATCTTGAGTTTTTTAAAATTTAAATTAAAGAATTTTTTTTTTTTTCATTACATTTTATAAATTAATTTTTCTTCTATCTCACTACGTCTAATTTTGCAAACTGCAGTGATCTAAGTATAATTAGAATAGCTCAATGCATCACATTGAGAACAACTACAGTGAAATCACTGAACGGGGTCCACCCTTACTAAATTACCATCCCCCTCAATGACTGAATTTTCTTGGAACAGAATCTGAAATCCATATATTGTATATAAATCATACCTTGTTAACAAACTAACCCTCTCCACAACCACTGACCAGCCCCTCAATAGAAATTTCTTAATTAACCCCTTTTAAGGATCACTTTCAGGAAAATTGTAAGAATTCAGTGCACTGAATTTTTAGTAAGGAAAATTAAAATTGGCAACTTTGTAAACAATATTTGTGCAACACATTTGTGTGTCCTGTGACTGAACTTTAATCCTTGAGGAAATCAGGGATGGAAGGGAATTGGGAATCATGTAACAATATATCATGGCCACCGATATGGTACCACTGCTGCTTGCTCAGTTTTAGTTTCATTTCCTTTGTGAGGTGGATATAAAAGTGGTCTAAGGTTTAATTCTTTGAAATAACTGATCCTTACTTTGCTGGAAGAACATCTGGCATTGCAGAATATCAGTGAGTGTTGTCAAGATTATCCATGTGTCCCCTACCATGCAAGTGCTTGGGTTGTGTTCTGAATCTGTGTTTAACTCTCACCCAAAATCCACTACTTCACATTGTTTTTATAGCAAATAAGTGCCAGAAAAGCAAGTTTTGGGGCTCCTAGAAATTGAATTGCCTTGCGTAGCCAAATGACTTACTGATTCTACCCTAGAAAATGGAGGTTTGTTGCAGATAGATAATTATTAGGAATACTAAAACTGAAAATGATTTAAACATTCATTTTTAATCAAAACAAGGAGATGTAAATAATGTATAATGCATTTAAAAATATAGTACATATCAAAGAAGGCAAAAATAGCAAAATAAATTTTGTCAAAATGTTTCATTTTTCATAATACGTACACAAGCCTTTAAGCCATAATTTGTACTAAAAGCCTTTAAGTATGTTCATTAGAATAAAATTGATGTAAACCTTCACCTACTAAGCAATCACCCACCTAAAAGAATGCTCTTTCATGAGGCCAACTTGCTTATACTTCAATTTTTCTGGAGTGGCTGATGACATTAGGTCATTGTTACACCTCCTGCCTTATAAAATGAATCTTTTTAATTAATTTGCAAATATCCTTCCCAGAAGGGCTCATGGCCTCCGAAATGTGCTTACCACTGTTAAAAAGATTCATTTTATATGGCAAGAAGTGTAACAATAGCCTAATGTCATCAACCACTATACAAAAATTGAAGTACCATATAATACAGGTTACACTGTATCATGTCTCTTTCATTAATTTTTTATGGACATGCTACTGAACATATATGTAATATACTGAAAATTTGTGGAGAAAGAATGGAATTTAACTTTCATCTACGAGACTTGTAAGTGAGAATGTTTAAAATATTTCATCAGAAACAAAATAGCTGGGATATGTTCATTCTTTACAATTCAAAGTTTCTTTTACATACAGTGTATGAGAGGAAATAGCTTATTTTCATTTATTTAACAGAGTTAAACAAGGTTAAAGCAACATTTGGTTTATATATTAACAATAAAGATTTAATCTTAAATATTTTAAACCCTTCTGCATAAATTTTTTTTCTTTATTTTTCAGCCTGAATTTGTTGCATCTTTGTTCCACTTTTGCCGATCACTCAGCATGTTGGCTTTGGGGGACACAGAAACTGCATTGTTTTCAGCTACAGTTCTGTTGTGTGCTGACAGACCAGGTCTCACAGACAGTAAAACCATTGAGCGCCACCATGATCATCTGGTTGAGACTCTTAAACTTCAAGTGAGTCAATATTTTTTTATTTAGACTTTTCAGAGCAAGGCTTTCAAAGTGTATGAAAATCTGGATTAAATTATCAAAATTGTGATTCATTACAAAACTCTTTCTTGTAGAAAGTTAAAGTCAGTTTTTTCTTCATGCTAAGAAAACGTAAAAATTTGTCTTTCTCACTAGTGCTTTCTAGGAACAGATGATTAATTTGCATTTTTTGTTTTCATTATATTCCCAGTACTTTTTAGGATAATGTGATGATGTGAATGTATTGCAATAAATTGTATTTACCAATCTCAATAAAATAATTCAAAATATGAATTGAATGTAATTAGTTGAATGCACACAAGGTATGTGTTTAATGTGTACCATATCTGTCAAAATGTGCACTGTCACCTAAAGTTTCAATTTGTCAAAAGTTAATGCTGCTCATTTAAATAATGTTGCATTAGGAAATTAACATACTTCATGACAGGCAATCAAAATATTATCTGGAGATAAAATTGTAAGGGCAGAATTAATATGTAAGCAGACTAAACACATGCTTACGACCCCCAATGGATAGTGCCCTTCAATACTTTATCAACAAAATTAGTTCATGGATTAGTTGAAAATTAATTCATAAATATATGAAAATATTTGTTCATTTTTTTTTGTTACCAATACACAAAAATAATAAACTTTACTCGAATATAAGACGAGTGTTTTCGAAACATCTCAGTAAAAAAATGTGAGGTCGCCTTATATTTGCAGATGAAGCCTAGTCGATTAGTTTTTAAATTGCTGTTCCATGTCTCGAAACTCGTAAATGTTAACGTAACAACAAACCGGTAAAAGTATCTTTACGGATACGCGTACGCGTACGCGTACGCGTACGCATACGCATACGCGTACGCATACGTACCGCGTATCTGTACGTATTATATTCGCGTTCGTATTCTCGGTATCCACCGCGAAATTGAGTGCAATTTAGCCCGATATTTTTGAATGGACCCATAAAGTGAAGATTTCAAAACGAATGGCATTGTATCAAATAAAACGTAACATGAAAACGAATGCCGAGATTTTGTTACACGATGCGGCTTCAGCGAGATCGCGGATCTCAGTTCGACACCCAGCGAATGTGAATCTGCGTTTGGAACAGTTAAAGACACACAAGGCCACTAACAAATGGAATGAAACGAAACGGATAGAAAATCTGGCGACACACAAGGGAATGTTCTTAGATGGCGTCTGATAAAAGACTATGTATGTCGCCAATTTAGACCGCAAAACTTTCATAGGGGCCTAAAAATCATGTCGCAGCATCGAAGGAGGACCTAAAAGAAAGAAACATTGATACATGTGAAGATGATGAGGGTAGTGACAAAAACCATGATTATGATTTTTAGGAACAAGAAAATGATAGTTCTGCCACAAGTCTTAATGTTCTCATCATCAAGGCAATTTCCTAGTAAATAAGACAACTTGCCATTTTATTTTGACTAATACTATGAATTAGTTTAAAATTTTAAAAATTCTCAGAAGGCCTCTTCAAAAAGTCTCATCTTATATTCAAAGTCAACTTGTATTCGAGTAAATACAGTAATTCAGATTTTAAAAAATAAAATATTTTGAATAATTGCTGTTAAAACTGCAGATTAAAGTTCCTATACATTTGTATTTATATATCAAATTGTTAATTGAACAGGATATAGTTCTTTTTTCATATTAATTTTGGTTAAACTGATTTAATATTTCAACATTATTAGAGGGTCTCATAATTTTGTCTGCTTAAGGCCCCCCAAGGTATTAATCTTCCTCTGAAACTATATCAGTAGAATTCGCAAGTAAAAATGTAAATGTTTTTTTAAACATGCAATAAAAAAAGTAAAAGAATATTAATTATCAATCAAGACTGTTGCTGGTTATGACAATACTCAATTAAGTGAAACTTACATCTGATTAAATATCCATTTTATTCAAGGAAGATTTTTCATTGTACCATATATGAAATTATTTCAGTAGTTTTTGTAACTTAATATTTTTCTGAAGAAAAAACCAGTCATAGGTTGGGAAATAGTGAAATAGACAATCGATGCAATATTTTTTCAAGTCAACTCTTAGAACCTTAATTTCATTATCTTGAAGTTTCTTTTATCAAATCCTTTCTTATCAATGGTGGATCTGAAACCCGTTCATTTGTTTGGACCATCAAAAAAGAATAAAATATTATCTGTATGACAGAAAGAACTTAATCCTTGCATTTAATGAAAAATATTTCTTAGTCTACACTTTAAATTACTTTGATCATTTCAGTGTTTTCTTAACATCATTGTCAATTTTTATTTCTTTGTTTCCATCACGTATGACTGTATTCCATGGACCTTTTTGAATGAATTTGTTTAAAATGATCTACAATACTATGTTGTCAGGTTTCTCGCCTTGGTGCAGAGCCTGGTCTGGCTAATGCATTATTGCTGGGAAAACTCCCAGAACTGCGAGGTCTGGGAGTTAAACACCTTGAGCAACTTGACTGGTTCCGCCTTCATTGGGCTCAACTTCGCCTGCCACCTCTCTTCGCAGAAATATTTGACATTCCTAAATGCGAAGAGGATCTGCAATAAAAGTAAGCTTGTAAATTATTGTAATAGAGCTCTCAACAACACCAACTGGTGGAATGTCATTGTTGATGTGTCATTTATTCTCTATTATTTTATTATTAATTTATTTTCAAGGCACAAATTGGCCACAAAATATTTTTAAATTTTTTATTAGATTCTACAAAACGTTGTTTCCCTAAATTATGCAAAAAATAGGGAATATGAATTACTTTTTGTTGTTGTGGTATTGTGTATATTTTTTTCTTCTAAATAGCAAAATTTAATTTGTGGAAATGTTTCATAACCTTTTGAAAATAACTTATTAAGTTGTAAAAATGTAGATTCTTTTGGAAAATTGTCCATCCCATTTCTGTAATGGAAACAATGCATATATAATTTAAATTATTTATTATGGCATTCCCTTTTCAATATTTTGTGAATTAATTAATATTTATAAAAAATGCATGTACTTGAAAGTCTATTAATGTCTATCTATTTATCTAATTCTGTCTATTTACCTTGATTAATTTTTTTTCTCCTGCTCCATAGAATTGCAGACAATTTGAAGACGCATGTCTCTTGTGATAGCAGACTGCAAAATGGAATGAACAATCAGTTGATTGCATCATCATTAGCATCATCTTTTTCAAGAGCTCTCTTGGAACTAGAGCTGGAAGAGGTTAAGTAAGCAAGATTTGAAGGATTTGTAGAAAAGTCCATGTACAAAGGTTGATGACAATCTTCATACAATATAAAAGCATTTGTAGGTATAATCAGAAGGTCTCCAATCTAATAGGGCCCCAATCAACACTATTTGATTTCACTGACTTTCTTCTGCTGTGTTTTATCTCCATTGATAATGAAAACTGAATGTAAATAATACAGTGTCACAATTTCTGAATTTCTAATGGTTTCTATTCATATTTTACCTGAACAATGTATTATAACTTTGCTGTAGAGTAAACAACTGCAATTCACTGACGAAATACAGAGTTTGCATAATTGTTTTTAAAAGTTTAACAGCAATGTTTGTCTGGCCCTTAGCCTCAATATTTGGTGAATCAAGCCTTCTGACACCTTAGCTGCTCAAGTCTCCCACTATTTAAAATATAAACTTGTATACAACCATTTTGTCATTACTATTAAAAGTTGATCATCTCTTTTCCATGATCATGTCTGGTGAATGTTCAGACTATTTTATTGTAATTGTCATAAATCGTTACTTATTGATATTGTTGTAATTGGTCGTACTTTCTAATTCAGTGTATCATATTTGCTGTGAACATTATGTCTTTTGGGTTTTATAATCATTCATTATTATGTGTGAGTGGGACTACTTTCTTTTTGCTACAGTGGGACTTATGGAACACTGGGCCTCCAGACAGAGACAGATGAGTTTGTGTATCAAAGTGTTGTTTAATGTGTGGGGCTGCGACTGTTTGGTTGGGACCAGAGGCCTGCAGTCTGCCTGGTTCTTAACTTTCCCGCTCCTTGCTCTCTGCATGGAAGCTGGATACAGCTACATGTACTGACTGTCATGAGCCCATGCTCTCTCTCACCATTTCTTGCTCAATTGTTAGTGCCGATGCAATACAATAGGAACTACTTGTTGTTGTACTCAGCTTGTCTACACTACTCAGTCGTGTCGTGTCTACTATATTTTTTTAGTATCACTAGGTGCAGCTATGATCTGTCAGATAGGCCTACAAGATCTTCAGAGAATAATTATTCTTACTTTATTTATAGTGTTACAACATGAACATGCCATATGGTGCATGAGAAAACATATCAATATATAAACTTAGCAAAGCCTTCATATTAATCTGGCTTGCAGCTAAGATATTCCTCTTGAAAAAATATATTATATATTACAATGTATATTTGATGTTGTGTAGTTGTAAATATTTATTAATAGAAGATTTTAAAAGTTATGATTATAATTAAAATATTTATAAATATTACGGGATATGGAGTATATTGTGATCTATCTCTGGGGTAAGTTGCTCTATGTATAATATAGAACAAATCAACCATATCAATAAAATGACAGGAATATCTGCCAGGAAACAAGTTTTGCTTGCTTTCTTCAATATTATAAATAAGTAAAGAAATATGTTTAAAAATATGAGAGATTTTCATCACATAATGTGTTCATTGTCATGAAAATGAGGAAGACAAATTATATTCGCCATGATTAAAAAGTATTATTTGTGTATGGAAACTGGATATGCAAAGAAAGCACGTGTGTATGTCTATATGTGTGTCAGTGATAGTGAATGTTAGATCAAGAATGTGTGCAAGTACAGTGGTAAGTCAATGTGTATTTATGTGTGTATGAAAGAAAATGAATGAAGTTGTTTTGTGTACATGTGCATGCATCCAAAATATGTTTATATACTATAATGTCTCATGTTGGTTTCCTGTTGCAGAAATTGCAAATTCGTAAAAAGCAAATGGATGTATGTAATGGATGAGTTGAGTGCTTATGATCCTTTTCAGTAAGGTGAAAGTATTGAATTTATGGCAGGAAATTAATAATTCTCTTTAACCTTGTAGTTTTGACCATCAATTGTTGTGGCATTAGTAGTGACCATAGGTTCTGGGAACTTGTTGTGTTCTCAATGCCATAGCAATAATGAGTATAAAAGTACATTACAAATGATGAATAACTATTTTTGTTTAATGAATTTTGACACAATTAATATTAAAAGGTTATTTTTATTAATTGAAAAAAATTACTTCCAAAAATTTTAAAGCACCCAATTCCAGAAAGTCATAGTCACTATTCTGCTTGCAAGCATCAGATTTTGAGACAACAGCACTTAGTATGTGACTTCATGTTGTCAAGAAATAAAGTATTTCAGAACATATTTTTTCCAGTGTTGTTTTCCAGTCGCAGTTGTATAAATGTGAGTGTTAACAGCAGATGTGTGTAAAACTGCATAAAAACTGCCATCAGTTAACATAATATTTTCCTTGTGGTTGAGCAATTTACACTTTTATTATCAAGAGAATCTACTCCACCATTTCTGAAATAAACATGCTTTCATTTCTGGTTTGCTTTCATTTCTGGTTTTGTGGTGATATCAACATCCTCTGTGCTATGATGAACAGACATTGAACAGACAACAATCAAAACTCTTCCCTTCTTTGGCACAAATGAAAGCAATACTAAATTCTTTAGTGTGTTGAGAAATAATATCTTCAAAATGAGGGTCACTTACATTGCGAATTGCCAACACTGTCTCTTGATTTAAGTTGGGAACACTAGGAAATGCAGCTCGGTACCACACACAAAATCACTGCCATATGTCATGACCCAAGGGGCGGAAGGGCATGACATCAATTAATAAGTTTGAAACTCTTGATTTTATCAGTGAAAATATTTATGGTCTTCTTTCTTCAATTTTGCATCCAAACAATTTGAATAAACTTTGGAGAGTATAAAAGTAATAATATTCATATCAGAAAGAATTCATTAATAATTCTCTTCTGTCAGTAATTATTTATATTAAGAAACAATTATTTTTTAAATTTAATCTGATATTGTGCAATATTTAATTTAATGTACAAAATATTTTATGTACCGTGTCTCAAATATAATAATTATATTTTATTTTTTCTTTACAATTATTGTGAAGAAAGAAAGGAAGAGTAGATGTGAAAATACCATGAGAAAATGTCCACGAGATTATTTTCTTTTTTAACTGAAAAAAGCAAATGAGAAAATTAGTGTGAATAACAATAAATTATTTCAGTGATATTTGAAAGGTAAGAATTTCTTCACATTACATTCAAAATAAAAATAGGAAAGTGTTCTGTGAGGATTCACTATTTATTTCTTTTCTCAGATCAAGTACTTGACTGTTTCTTCAAACAACCAAAATGAAATATTTAGTTTTGTCCTGAGATTCACATGCAATTTAGAATATTGGAACTTTTCTCTATATACAGTACAAGAGACAGTTTGAAAATGGTGATAATTCTTTCCAAGCTTGCCTTAGTGGCATTGGGACTTGGAGCCACATTCTAGTATACCAGGGCCGAGGTTGCAGGTTTAAATCCTGCACAAGAAGAGGGTGTTTTCACCATGTGATTGTGATGTAATTGGCTTCTCATATCACATCATTTTCCATCTGAATCATCCATAACCACACATTTTCCATCATCATTCATCCTGGTAGAAGCAAAAGCAACGGCAAATCACTATTGCGATCACCTGCATAGAAAAGGGGAGAATACGAAAACCACAAGCCTCTTCCCTTACTAGCATGCTGACCCAATCCACCTTGGGATGGAGTTCATCATTTTTTCTCAATATAATGTAGCATTTCTGAAAACTCCAGGACTCTAACATATGAGACATTTGTAAATCTAGGAAAGTTTCTATTTGCTTTTGAATGCACTTGAAACTGCCTGAAATACATTTCAGCGATTTTGCAAGCACATGTCAGTAATTCGTGTGATCTGTCTATTGTATGTGTGTGTGTGTGTGTGTGTGCCAGTAAACACAAAGGAATGCTAGTGATAGTAATTGGAACCAAGTAAGAGAAAATGAAACAAGATGTTAAAGCATGTTGTTATACAACTCTACTCTTGTTATTAGGCTATTCAAATCCTCTGAGTACAAAATCATAACACATGTTCTTGTTGGGTTGTGTATTATAAATTATAATCATTATATTTATAGATTTACAACTTAATTGTATTGTGTATTGGTGTTAAATGTGTGTTTGAATTTACAAGAATGTGTGAAAGAGATAGAAAGTTTTGAGATGTGTGATTTTATTCTACTCATTTGGAATAAAGTGAAAAACAATATTAATCAAATTAATAAAACATGCGCACAAAAGGAGATTCCATGATATTTCTCTTTTTTGTTTAAAAATTGCGTATGCAATATTTTTGCACATATAGGAATCTAGCCATTACTCAAAAAGGAAAGTAAGGAAACAATATTCTAATCAAAATATATCATTTTCACTTGTTTTAAGAAAAAAGTGTTTTAACATTCCTTTTCCTTTATTCCTCTTCTTTTCATTTCATTCCATTTTTCTGATGGCACTTGGAATTTTATTAATTAATAATATGAATGTAACAATTCTCCTGGCCCTGCAGGTGAAGTATACTAATTAAATACAGACAATTAATTTAATTATAATATCTCTGATTTTCCCTTTTACCCTGCTTTTTAACACTTTTCATCAACCTTTATGAGTAAACACTGCAATTTATTATGATGCCTTGTTGCGCATCATTTAATGAACAATATTATGTTTTAATTATTCATAGCTCATGTACCATATCATTCGTTCAGTCTTCTTATCTGCTTCAACTTCATTCCCATATTCATGAATAACTTCAGGCATCTTATTCTCCAATTCATGAGTTCATCAGGTAGGTGGCAAACCTTGCCTATTCAGGTAAGGTGTTTCAAGGAAAGAGGGCGGTCAGCAAAGTTGATTAACTCTTACTAGCTCATGGCTGTCGGACATATATTTCTAGGCTGTCATTCACAGACAAAATCTAATAAAGCTGGGAATTTAATTTGTGCAGTACCATCTCTCGCTGAGATTTATGACAATTTTGTACATACACCTGGATTATGAATACCAATAAGTGTATAAATAACTACGATTTCAGTACCTTTGTACAGTGTTGAAATGCATCAGTTTGTTTTTAACTCTGTAAGATAATAAATAATTTCATGAGTATATCACTTACAACGTGTACTTAAATTTCTCTGTAATTTATATTTCTTCAACTCAAGGTTTGTAAATATTTTTGTACTTTAAAAACATAGTTACAAGTTTTTCAAAATAGAAAGAAATATACGAGATTAATCTCTCGAGAATCAAATCAAACATTTTGGTTTCATTAATTTTCATTCAATTTTTTTGTCTTATTATCAAATTATTAATCAACATCTGTATTCTGGTTGGTATGTTGATCATAGAACAAAATTTTTGAATATTATCCTTAATAAACACCTAACTCTAATTTTATTTAGATCCATGCAAAAATGCGTTCATAAAGATAATGCAAGTACTTAATGGATATAATGTGAAATGAAATAAAAAAAAATTTTTGGGTTTTAAAAAGTAAAATTTATAAATTTATGATTACAAATTTAAGTGGATAATTGATGGATACTTACCAAAAAGAAATAAATTTTAAACAATATTAAAAAGGCAAGTGAAAACTGCATTTATTCTGATGTTGAATATCATTTTAAATGTCATTAGAGAGATGGTTTCTTTAATATTTCATCGTGTCTGACCACTCACCTCTTCATCTCTTGGTCTCCACAGTTCTCAACATATTTTTATCACTACATCAATGTGAAAAATATGCGTAATATTGTCTACAGTGTTACATGCTACATTGCTACAAATGCAACCTTGCTACACATTGCCTACACCCAAAGTTGTTAACTTAAAATAGTGGGTGTGTTCGGTGTTATTTACATCCAACTACATTCGTAGTAATGTTTCATTTTAGACATGTGTTTCATTAGTATGGTTTTCTTTGTTTCAGTAGTTAAGAATACATGGGGTAACGCTGATTCTTCTATTTAAGAACTTTCCTTATAAATAAAGTTCCAAGTTGCTGTTATTTATTTGAGCATGATTTTTTTTCAAGATGGTTAAGTTCCTATTAAATTAAGGAGAAATAAGTACTACATCTAAAAGACATGAAAGCATTTGTTTTCTTGAGAACAAAAATTATTTGAGAATCAATTTTGAAACAACCTTTTCTCTAAATACAATTTGGTCAATATTATCTTCTTTCATATTTTTAAGAAACTCTTACTCAAATATTTGAAAGATTCAATTAAATGAAACTCCAGAAAAATGTATGCTTTTTTATATTTTTTTACAATCCTTTCCTCTCCCAGTGTGCGTATAGGTGTGTATTTAATAAATTTGATAAAAATTGTAAGCTCACACATTCAGGTATGATTGGTATTGAAGTATCTGGTGGAAAGGTAGTAACTGAGTGAACGATATTTAATTAAATGTTGATGAAGGTTTCATTATATGGAAGTATAACAGGGACTAAGTATCATTTTTATTTATTTGTCTTTAATATTGTAAATATAGTCTATACACAAACTATGTGGCCATTAAAACATAGCAATCATATTTAGAGACATGCAGTGATTATAAAAGGCAAAGGAGAACAATCATTATTCAGTCTGACTTAGGGTAATTCGATCGGTGGAATGGTAGAATAAATAAGATTGATCCAGTTTGATTTATGTATTCACTTGCATTCACTTTCTCCTGTTTTCAATTGTTCACAACTATTTAGTATTATATTCATGACCTGAACTTTAATAACATAGACCAAGACATTTCAGTGTGTTATATGGACTATCTTGCCCCCTTTTCATATTTTCTAGATGACTATTTAAGGTGCTACCAATAATCAGAATATATAAAATACCATTCTACGATCAGGGATATTAGTGTATTGTAGCACAGTTACATAAATAAAATCATACACAAAATATTTCTGCAAGGCTTGGTGTTTCTACAGAATTCATACCTGTACTTTTATTGTTCTTTGTAATGTAATATTAAAAAAAAAATTAATGAAAGTCTGAGTAAACAAACCTAACTCTTGTCTTACATTTTCAAAAAAGTCAATGTGTGGTTCCTATAGATCAAAATAATATGATGGATTCTTATAGCTGGAAAAATATGTGTACTGAAGATTGGTTTACTACTTAATCTGATTTCATGATTCACATCCAGTTTTTATGGGAGATTTATATTTATGTAGTTTTTAATGTGAATACTAGATGGAAATTTTTTAAAACATAAGTGTGTAATAACTATCTACTGTGATGTGCTCTGATACAGTAAAAGTACTTGTTCTTATAACACCAATATCTACCAGCTTAGATACTCTTTTAGTGAATTTAAGAAATCTCCATGAGAAAGAACTGTTTGAACTGAACCTTTATCTGTCAGTATCATGTCTTAAGTAATCTTAATTCGTGTATCTGAATGTATTTGTTATTGACATATTTGTTTTTTAGTTGTTGTTAAGTAAAATGATGTGCTATAACACATGGCTCTCTGGGAATATGAAAACGATAGACTGCTTCTTTTCCAAGACAGTAGAAAGTAAAGTTACATTAAAATTATATATATTGTTGTTCATATACCATATTATGTGACTGTGCCTTTCTTTATAAAGGCATTGTCATTATGTGCGTGGTTGTACACAGGTAAGATAATCACAAGTTTGACATTTCTAAGCCTCAAGAAAGTTAATTTATATTTATTAATATTCAAAGAAGACAAAAATTTGAAGATATTTGTACTGAAATGGATCTAAAACCATCATTTAATTTTGTAACTGCAAATGACATGGAACCAAATAAAATATCTGAGCCCCTTCAAGAAATGTGATGGGAATGCATTTGTATTTCAATATAGAGTGAAAATCAAAAACTGGATGTCAGAATCTTCAATGAATATATAATTTAAGTTTTTAGAAACCAGCCTGCAGGTAACAGCTAAAGAATAAAAATATAGAACATTCTTCATATCTTGAAGTAATACGAACAATTTCAAGTATTTAGATAAGAGTTTATGCATTATACTATCAAATTTACATATATTTGCAGACAGAGGCAAATATTCATTGTTTTGCTGCTCATTTTTTTCTCTATATATAAATATAAGATGTCATGTACAAAGCTTTGCCATTAAGGCCAAAGGAACATAAAATGTGCAGGCACACTTATAATGTAGGTAGCATTGAATCAAAATTTTATGATGGTGGCCTTTCAAAAACTGTAAATGCAATTGATTTTGTGATTCTGTAACAGGGGAAAATTTTGTTCCATAGATTTCTAATTAGTTAATTAGAAATCTATGAAACAAACTTTAGTAACATAATAGTTATGATGGTTTCCATTTATTTTATCATCAGAATTTTCATGTACAAAAAATAAATTTGATAAATTTGCAAAAGAAACGAAATAACATGTGTTTCTTTTAAAAATAAATATTTATTGTTGGAATAGAAGTAATAGTAGTAATAAGCTTATTTTTGGAAAAGGCAATTATTGAAATTCAGAAGGGACTTGAAGAATACATTTAAAATTAGAGGATTGTTTTTATGGATCTGATAAAGTTTCCATATTCCTGTACATTTTTTAATTCTTCTCTTTGTTTTTAAAACACTTTATTTTCCAAATACCTATCTCCTTTGAAAAACATCTCATTTTCCAAATTTTTTAACTATTTCACAGAAGTATTTCTCTTAATTTTTATTGTATATAAAAAATTATTTAACTGAAAATCTAAAATTGGGTTACTCATAACTGACACATGTTAAATCTTACTTATCTTGAATAAATCTCCTTCGTTGACTGCAGATAGTATAGAAGTATGTCTTCAGTTCAAATATGCCTTTGAAAACTTGTGAAATGGCTTTTGTAAAACTTTATAGATCCCTACAAAATGATTTGTAGTTCTCACTGAATCATAAAATCCAATGCATGTGAATTGCAAGGTCATAAAACATCAAAATATTTCTAAATTTATTAATGGGTAATATGTGTGTCATAAAATATTTTTATTTTTACTCTGTTTCACATGGTAATTGTGTTGTTTTGAAAACATTGGTACTGTTTTATTAATTTGTCACTATTGTGAATGTAAGTTTAAACTGTAGATATGATTTGATCTGATAAAACATGTGATATGTCAAAGTAACTCCTTAAAAAGCCTTATGTCATGCTACTTCACCATCAGTGTATTAGTCTACTCATGATATAATTTTTAAGGGCTTTTACAAGTTTTTTCACTGCCTCTGCCAATTAATATCATACAGATTACCGTAAAGAAATTATTAGTATTGTCATCATTATAATTGTTCTGTGATTTATGAACTACACTATTCCAAAGTGGATAGGTATTTCAGTATATTCCATGGAGAGAACTACAGCTGCGCAATTGTTCACTGCAGCCCAAACGTGTTTATTTATTGTATTTTAAAAGAGATTTTCATTCAAATGTTGGTATTCCCCATGCAGTATATGAATACTACTATCCCAAGAAATATAATCTTTAAAGTATTGAAACTAAATGAATTGTACAATGTGCTCACTCCAGAGAATACCTACTCAATAAGTGGTGAACTGTAAACTATATTATTTTAAATTTTAATTGTATCTTCCTTCTTCATGGCATAGAAAGGTTTATGTCTGTCATTTTTGAAATGTTTTGTTAGATTGATGTATTAATAATTGTTATATAATTATTAAGATAACTGTTATGTTATTATTGTGGTCATAATATTGCACTCACTAAGTACAACATTTTGAAGTACCTTCACATTTTCAAACTGAGCATTCTCCTTTCCTTCATGATCCATTTACCTTCAAATTTGAAAATGAATATTAAGGTATGTAGGCCTAGACATACCCCGGAAAGAAATTTCTTTGGAAAACATAATCTGAATACAGAATTTTAATAAAATTGTTTCTTTATGGGATGCTGTTATATAATTAAATTGAAAGTTTTAATATCTAAAAATAGTTAAAATAGTCTCAAATATCTGAGAAACTTTTTAGATTGGTTGTATGTAATGTACAATTTACTATTCTGAACCACTATTATAATTTACTGTGGATGACTTTCCACCTATTATATATCAAAATTGCTGTTGATACATATTCACTAATAATTTGCATTTGACAAAGACCACAAGTTTAAAATGGTCTGATGAAACAGATGAATAATGAGTAGTACTTGAAGTCATGAAATGATTTTTTTTGGTGCTTAAATGTTTTTATTTCTATTTTACAGAAATACTGTAATAATTATGATGTTAATGAGGGAAGGCATAAATGATGTATTTCTATAAATAAAGTCTATCCCAATTTTAGAAAGTATCTGCATGTTGCAGATATAAAGATTTATCTCAGAAGTTATATCTCAGAATATAGCATCTTTATTTTATTGAAATTGAGAAATAAAACATTAAATTAATTCAGCATATTAAAAAAAAGTTCTTATGTGACTTATTCAAAATGAAAGATTCTGTAAGACTACTCAATTCTAAATCTCTAAATAACAAGATTGTGAATAGCAAGTAGATCTTTTACAAGAGCACACTGCGACTCATGTCTTGAAAAGCAATCAGGAATTCTCCCACAATTTAAGTAGACCAGTGGCACTGATCATGTCAAGTACTCTATACATTAATTTTTCATCAGTTTTTGTAAGATGGGCAATTATTTTATAAATATTAAAATATGTACAGTTTCAGTTTAAACACAAATTGACAGTAAAACTTTTATGGAATACACTGATTCCCCCCATTCACAGTTTTCTCATGAACTTCACTCACCCCATCCCTCTGGGATCTCATTATCAATCTGCAGAGAACGGCACTTGCATGAAAACCAACTGTCAAAGCAAAAGGTCATTGCTTAGGCAAAAGCTCTTTTGTCTTTTAGCCCTGATCCCCTCCCCAGGTTTTTGAGGTGTTCATTAACATGATGGAGTTATATGCCACTTGCAGCCAATGGTTTGTCACTGCCTGGGCCTTAGGGTTCTGGCTTCCATGAAGCAATGCTTAGTAAACCACCAGGCCTGCAGTACACATGCAGTTCATTCTCTTGAATCTGTTTTGCAGTAAACACAAGAAAATGGGGATTCCATTTTAACTCATGAGATTAATTGTACAAATGAAACATTTGCATAGGTACTATATATAACTAAATATATTTAAATAGAACATTTTTATTGTAGCAAATATGCTACAATTGCACTATGCACCACTATAAAAGAATATGCTTCAGAAGTAGTTAATTTTCATGTCCACAGAAATGGCAAAATAATTAGCTTTGACAAAACAAAGCAGGCTAATATCACACACTTGACAGCAAGAATATTATTTAAATCATACCCAGAAAGTACCAAAGGAGGGATGAAATTGACCATGTGAATTGAGTATTGAATTCTCAGCTTTCAAATGAAATTGTAACCACATATATTTCTTACTCGATCAATACTTGATCCACATGGTCATTTTCATCTCTCCTCCCATATGTTAATTTGGATCATTCAGCAGCCACACCAATTTACATCAAATATATGGAAAGACCATTAAATTTAATTACACTGTCAGTATAAGGTAATGACAGAAAACATTTCCAGGGTTGAAACATTGCCACAACTTCAAAAAATTTAAGTAGTGCAGTCTGTGTTGTAAATTTATTTTTTGGCTGTGTTCCCATGGTTACCTACCTCTCCTAGAAATATTACATCCAATTGTTTGTTGCGTTAAATTACAGTCGCAACCTAAAATGTCCGTAAATATGTATGATGTATTATGACGCAGCAAATCTCGTAATCAAAACTTCATTAATTTTGGGTTAATTGAGTTGAAATAAATGGCATAGAAAAGTAAATGTGTCATATCCTAGGCATGCTATGTCATGACTTAATAATTATTCATTATAAACAAGACAAAACATATTATTAGCATATAATACTTACAGGGTAACATTGCCATACTGACCATCTTGTTTTCCTCATATCCTTTGAGAAGATATTCTTACATTGAAACAATTGACATTTGTGAGTTTATATATCATTTCTAAAGTATATGACTTATAAATTGTAAACATGTATTAATTACATTTAATACAAATTTCCTTTTTTTTGTCGCCATACTTGCAGTAAAACTTTGAGAATCACATCATTAATTTACTTTGTCTTGTTTTTAGAGAATACCACATAGACAAATAAAAATTCCAATATTCAAACCTCAGATGAAGTTAAAATGCCCCAAGCAATGGAAAACATAAGTAGTGGAAAATTAAGTAGGATAAAGCTACTAAACTGTACGGAATTAGCAGGTCCACTTTAAATGACATGAATGAGTGTGTTATGCCAAAATATGATATTGATGCTGAGCTTCCCAGATCCAATTAAAACGTGCAAAAGCACTTTTTCAAAGCAGTATTTATCTCTATTTAGTGTATTTAAACAGTCCAAAACCAAAGGCTAATAATCATAAAATTTGTTCTGATCCATATTTATATGTTTCTGTTTCCTATCCAACTCTCATACATATAAACATTGTCAGAGACTTGGAAATCAATAAGAGGTGGCAATGTTTGACCCCTGCAGAGTAACATTGCCACTTTGCTTGCTTTTAAAAAAAAATAATGAAAGCTTTCAAATTATTAAAGATATGTTTTCAATATTTTGAAGAAACATTATACTATTGTGAAGGATTAAATTGTCAAAACATTTTTTTGTGCAGATTGATGCAACAAAGTAGAACTTAAAAAGAAACAAAGATGTGGAAATGTTACCCCCCATTACCTTACTTCAAGAAAAAAGAAGAAGAGAGAGAAATAATAGGATGAAAAATAAATAAATAATTAAATGAGAATATTCAATACAAATGTACGCCTCGATTTCTTTTCAAAATTACATTCAGAAGTTTCAAACATGAAAGAAAAAAAGAAGAAAAAAAATCTTTAAACCAGAAAACATGTTTCACAATTAACTAAATAAAACGACAAGATTGAAATGATAATATAGCCTTTTATAGTAGTATTGTATCATGTTTTGTTTAGAAAATGAGTAAATTTGTTCTTATTAGCTTATTCTAATTTTATAATTTAAGCAAAATAATTAATGTATTATACAAAAATTTATTTTTCAAACAGAGAGAAGGAAATTTCCAGATTGGAACGAGACACTTTTTCCCTTGAAGTTAATATTTATCAATTATGAAAATAATGCATTTTTTCAGCAAAGAAGTATGTATATTAATTAAATAAAATAATTTACATAAGACACTTTTCTTTTATAAAAAAAATACCGATGAGTTCAAGTGAGTATAATGAACAACTCTATATGAATCTGAAGTCATAATAAAATCATAATATTTGAACTACTTTGCAATGTAATTCAGAAATGTGAAACAAATGTAATCGATGTTAAGTAGCAAATTCTAACATTTCTCTCAGAGTACTAAACAATACACAATAAATTATGTATTTCTCATTTTCCTCCAGTTTTTCTTCTTCTTCTTCTTCTTCTTCTTCTTCTTCTTCTTCTTCTTCTTTCTTCTTCTTCTTCTTTTCTACTACTACTACTACTACTACTACTACTTCTTCTTCTTCTTCTTCATTATTATCATCATCATCATCATCATCATCATCATTATCACAATTTAATTTGTTTCCACTCGTGCATCTCGGTTACCATGAACAAGAGATACACGTTCCAACTGTTATAATCAGCACTGGATCAACCATCAATGTTCAGAAACTTCCTTACGATGTGTCCAGTATGACAATCTTTTGCATCTGGATGTATAACCCCTTCTTCAGTTGCAGTTCAGCTAGGGATTCATGTAGGAACTTAGGAATTTCACCAGTGGCGCCTAGAATTATTGGTACAATCGTCATCATTTCCACGTCGCTCCACATTTCCTTTATCTCATTTGCCAGAGGTTGATATTTTAGAATTTTTTCACTTCTTTTCTTTGGGATGTTGTGAGCTAGCGGGACTGCGACATCAATCAGATACACCTTTTTATTTTTCTTGTCATGCCATACAATGTCCGGTTTATTAGATGATACAGACCTATCTGCTATTATGGACCTGTTCCAGTACATTTTGTGATTATTTGTGTCAATGACTGGTTCGGGTGTGTACTTATAGTACGGTGTTCGGTTACCCGTCAAAAGGTTATTATTGTGGCATAGTTGCTGATAAACCACTTTACAAACGTCGTCATGTCGTTTTGTATATTCTGAGGATGCTAGAGAGCTGCATCCACTGATAATGCTGATAATGTGGTCTATATTTTCTCTATGTTCTTCACATAGCCGACATTTGTCGCCACGAACGTTATTGTCTTTCAGGGTAAATTTACGGTAGTTTTTAGTTGATGCTACTTGGTCCTGAATAGCTACCATGAAACCCTCTGTTTCAGCAAAAAATTCTCCCAAGCACAGCCATTTAATTGACGACTTACGGTCTATCAGTTCTCCCTCTATCTGGTATGGGTAGCGTCCATGAAGTTGCTTCTCTTTCCAGTTGCTGATTTTCATCTCATTGGTCTGTATTTGCTTTTGTAGGTTCATTTTTTCATCAGGCAAATTCAATGGTGTAATTTTCCGGTCAATGTATGTTACAATCCGATGAATCTTGCTTCCACTAGCTTTTTCGTGGAAGTACTGACGCAGTCTCTCCAGTTGTTGGTGATGGAGATTCACAATATCTATGACACCTCTTCCTCCTAAAGACCTAGGTAGGTGGAATCTCTCAACTGCGCTTTTAGGGTGGTGACATCTAAATCTGGTGCAAAGTAGTTTGTATTAAATTCATCTAGTTCGGTTTGTGTCCATTTGACAATACCAAAGCTGTAGGTCAGCACTGGAATTACATAGGTATTTATAGCCTTAATTTTCCTGTCAGCACTGAGTTTAGTTTTCAAATTTTCTCAGACGGTATTAAATTCCTGGGTAATGTTAGATTTTGTAATTTTTTAGTCAACATTAAATCTTTGTAAATATCCAAGATATTTGTAATATTCCTCAGGATTCATAGCATGAATTCGTTCGTGTTTAGCATTTCCTTCTCCAAGGGTGCAATCCATCTGTAGTTGCCACTTTCCTTTCCGCAGTGCATTTACAAGCGTACAAGATCGATTTTGCTGTTGATTTTGTAGCCCATTTGATCTTTATTTAACAAAGTCGATAGGGGATTCATAGCAAGGCAGAACTACAGAGCGCTAAGAGAGTCTCCTTGGAAGATTACTTGTTTAATATGTATGTCTCCTGCATTGGCATGATTATTTTGCGTGCAAATGTGCAATCTGGTTGTCCACCTTTGCATCTGTGCCTTTAGTAACGATCCAACCAATGGGTCTATTTTGTACATATCAAGCACATCAATTAGCCAGGAGTGAGGTAAGCTGTCGAAGGCTTTTTGATAATCAATATAAGCTGTATATAACGTCCCTCCTCTTTTCTTCACATGTCCACAGACTGCCGCATCTATAATGAGCTGATATATCTTATCTGTTATTATAGAAGTTGGTAGTTTGTATAAGTTGGTAAGCATGTAATAGGCCTGTATTTCCCGGGATCAGAGCTGGGTATTTTGGTTTTGGGGATAAGTTAATCCATAAGTTAAAAATGATGGTAGGGCTTCTTGATTATTCAGGGCTATTGTGAATAATCCTGCCATTGTTTCGTGAATGCTGAGAAAGTTCTTAAACCAGAAATTATGTATGTTATCTTACCCGGTTCCCTTCCAATTCAAAGTTTTCTTTACAGCTCTTGAACATCTTCAATGTGTATACTATGGTCATTCATCATGGGTATGTCTTCGCACTCATCTTTAACAGTTTGGATCCATTCAGCATTGAAATTGTGGTGCTTACTTTGTGTCCATATGTCTCCCCAATACCTATTCACTTCTTGCGCGTCTGGCATTTCACGTTGGTTCGGTCCTTGAGCATTATCCATCTGGATAGAGCGGTAGAACTGTTTTTCATTTATTTGAAAGAGTTTATTTTGTTTCTTACGAAGGTTGCTTTCGCGGTATCTTCTTAGCCGTTACTTTTAACAGAAAGAGTTTGTTTGAGTTGATCAAGTACCGTGATGATTTCTGGTTTCCTTCATTTTTATATTTGAACATAATTTTCTCTGCTTCTCTTTTAATCTTAGCACTGCAGTTGTCTTTGAGTGTTTGAGAAAGTCTACCAATGCTCTTACGCAGTGTTTCAATTTGGTGTTGAAGTCGCCGTTCCCAAGGAGGCTGCACAGGCTGAACTTTCTTTCTATCACTCATTAAAATTAGCTTCTGGCCATTAGCTTTAAGTACTGTGACAGCACCAATGAACACAAAGTTATGCAGTGATTCTATATTGTGCATATTCATAGTTTCATACTGGAGAATTCTATCGACTTCGCTCAAAATGAGATTTGTTTTAGCCCTTAATTGAAGTTTTGGCAGTTTCGGTCTTTGGAAAGAGTCAGATCCATAAAATTCGGCACACGATTCCTCCCAGTGTTGTTTTACTAAGTTCTCCAGTTCATTTTTGTTGTCAAATGGTGGAGTTTCGCTGAGGCTGATTCTAACGTTCCCATTACTAGAACAAGTTAAATCTGTTAGATTTTGATTTTCTTCCGTTCCCGATTGCAGTCCTAACTCTTTTTTTATTTTTTCCTTAATTTTGTATATTTGCGATTCTCGGAGTCGCTTGTTGACTAGTATAGAACGTTTTTTTTATCAACATTGAACTGTCGTTGTGGAAAGTTCTGGGTATTTGCTAATAACCATTTGGTACAATGGTTCTCTATATGCTGTTAAGTCGTATTCCAGTTTAGTTATTTTGAGGTAGCAGTAAACGATGTATTCATTCATTTCTTCAGTCCATTTCGTTTTCTGCCTTAGCTTGCCAGCAAGAGTGGTCAGTGGCTGAGTTTCCATTGAAACATCAATTGCTGGTTCTGCTGGAGATGGTGAGTGTTGGGTTCTCCTTCGGTGGTAGGCTGTAGGTTCTTCGGGTTCCCCGGCAGGTGCCCGCCCTGTCAGCATCCTGCCACCATCGGTTTGCATACTGTCACCTCCAGCGATGGCTCCAGAGGTGCCCTGGCGCTCCCCAGGCAGCGGCTCTTTTCCGAGGCTTCTCAAGTTTCTTTTCTCCATCATAGATGGGTGCGCCTTTTATACCTACGGCCAGGTATTATGTGCCATTGCCCTGTTCGTCGCTTTTAATCGACATATCCCGGCTCCCACGTGGCTTGAGATGACGTGCGCTCTGACGTAGGGTTGGACTTTGGGAGACGAGGGGTAAGGAAGGATAGGAAAACTAGGGTTTAGGAGCCTTTCCAGATGGAAAATGCTTAAGGTTTAGGTCCATAAGAGAGTTTCATGGATACGAGACAAATTGCACTTTAACTTTAAAAATATAAAGTATTTGTTGAAAAAAAAAAAGCATCTAAATATTCGTGTCAAATGCAACCCCCAACACTCATGCTGGATTGTTAAAATCTAAATAGTTATATGTCTCCAAAAGGAAGCCTTGTAGCGCCTTATAACCAAGAATTTTGAGCGTGAAGTTCGTGATGTTCTTTTAACTCCCCCGAAAACATCATTAAGGAAACTTCTGCAGCAATGTAATCGTTCTTGTGGACGTGCGCACTGTGCCACTACAAAATTGAAATTGCGCGCGTTCAAACTGCGGACATCTCATGAGCTTAAGATTACTGATCCAGCTGCTTGCATGAATTATTGTAATTAGCTACGTCGATTCGTTAGCGAAGGTCTTCAGTAGAACAGTAGAGAGGCCACTGCATTCCAAAAAATTGGAGTATGGTGTGCGATTTCTCGTCGCGGAATAATTGATCCGTTGTTTTTCAAAGAAACGGTGACGGCGAATGCATGTCACAATATACTGAAAACTTTTGTATCCCTTCTAGAAAAAGATGAGAGAAATTGTTGGTTTCAGAAGGATAGGTTGACATCATATACTGCCAAGTCGACAATGCAATTTCTGAAAGAGTTTTTTGGGAACAGAATAATTTCTCGAGATTTGTAGCCCCCTCGTTCGCCTGATTTGTCACCACCAGACTTTTATCTTTGGGGATGCCTCCAAAGTAAAGTTTACGCTAACAAACCTGCTAATCTCGAAAAGCTCCAAAGAAACATCGAAAAAGCGATACGCATGATTGATGCCCAAACCTTTACATGGGGTTGCAGCAAATGTTCTCAAGCGAGTTAATGCTTGTTTGCTAGCAAATAGAGGTCATTTTGAACATTTTTTGTGAGGTTTGTTTGTTTCCGACAATGTATTATTCATAATTTCCTTTTCATCGTTCATAATAAATAATTTCCTTTTCTCCTTTACCGATTACCTAACCACCTTTAAAATTTTTGTTGCAGGGAATTTCAAAACCTTCATGTCAAGGTTAAATAATGGGGATGAAGGGCAACACTGTGATGTATCATTATGCAGTGACTATCTTTCACTGATAATTTCACCAGTGATTATTCGACACTGACTACAGAGTCCGCTCTTTCAAAAACTTTTATTTTAAAAGAATTATTAAGCAGTGACTACAAATGATAATAATAATAATAATAATAATAATAATAATAATTTTGTTTTGCGTATCTGGAATTAATACTTTTTAATGCATATTTAAAACAGCAAGTACAAAATATCTGCACATTTCTGGAGCACATTTGTTGTCACCATAACACATTGCTCACGCAGCGAAAACTAGAGGACGTTCGGGATTTTCTTTCAACACTCCCGTAAAAATTATTAAGAAAGCACCAGCAGAAATGTAATCTCTCGTATGGACGTGCACATTGTGCCACAAAAAAATGAAAAAGTGCGCATTGAAACAGCGGACTTCTCAAGAGCTTAAGGTTCCCGATCGGGCTGCTCGCATGATTTACTGTAATTGGCTACGGCGAATTGTTAGCGACACACATAGCTTTTATAGATTATGAGAAAGCGTTTGATAGAGAGAATCGTGAACTTCTCTGGCAGATTCTTCAAAAAAGGGGCTATCTTTTCCACTTGATAGAAGTTATTAAATCCCTCTATCACAAAACAAGTATTAATTTACAAGTTGAGAACAAAATGTTAGAAGAGTTAGAAAAAAACAGAGGTGTAAGACAAGGGTGTAGCTTGTCCCCTACATTGTTTAATATTTATATTAACAACATTGTAAAAGAATGTAAAAGTTTAAATAAACCAAATATTTGGATAAATCCAAATACACCTCTACAATCACTTCTGTATGCAGATGATCAGATAATTGTAGAAGAGAACGAAATAAGTCTGCAAAAGTCCTTGTACCAGCTAAATAGAATGTGCAAACCATATTGTCTCTCAATATCTGTCTCTAAAACTAAAGTGATGGCATTCAGAGGTAAGTATCCTATCAGAACTAAAATAATAATAATAGAAGACAAAGTAATAGAGCAAGTGAAACATTTTAATTATTTGGGCTGTAATATCACGTACGATCACAGTGATGATATGAAAACAAAATTACGTTTCCAACATACTTATGGAATAATAAACAAATATCTTCGCAATAAGACTAGAAAAGAGACACTGTTAAAATTTTATAAAGTCATGGCAGTACCACAACTGCTTTATGGGTGTGAATCATGAACATTAAGAAAACAAGATAAAATGAAGATAAAAGCCTCGGAAATGAAATTCCTCAAAATAAAAAAATGAAGATATAAGACAGGAACTTAACATATTTTCTATCAATGAAAAATAAATGAATACAGATCACTGTGGATATAGCGGAGGGAGAATGTCTCACGAAAGGACCCCCCGACATGCCTTTCTGTACAGACCACGGGGAAGAAGGGACATTGGCCGTTCACGAGAGAGATAGTGTAAGGAAGCCAAAACAGGGAATTTCCCTAATCCGTGAAGCGAGGAAGAAGAAGAAGAATTGTTAGCGAAAGTCTTGATGCACTTGATAGTGTTTTTTGTGATGAGACTTGGCTTCATCTGGATGGAGATGTTAACCAGCGAAACAGTCTCTCGAGGTATCGGGAGACCATAGGAAACAGTAGAGACACCATTGCATTAAAAAATATTGGAGTATGGTGTGCCATTTATCGAGGCAGATTAATTGGTCTGTTGTTTTTCAAAGAAACAGTAACGGCGATACTATCAGAATAAATTGAGAAATTATATTTTAATTAGTTAAAAAATGCTATTATAAAATTTTTATTTATTTAAAACAGAAAAGTATAAAACTTATACATTTCTGGAGCATATCTTCTGGAGCGTATGTAGCTTGTTATGAAACCAAAACAAGCAAAGTTTACTATTAAATTTACCTCGATGTATATTTTACATGGCACTTTTTTTTCACTTTTAAAAATGTACAAAGGAATCGTCGTTCTTGACAATTCAATTTTCTTTCGACGCCAAACAAGCAGGCGCGTGACTTTCTCTTTGAACTTGTGGCCACGGCGCTCACCTGCTCTCCTCCTCAGGGTGGCGTTAGTGGGAGAGGGGATTAAGAATTCTTCCCATCAGTTTACCTGCTTGAAACCACCAACCGCTATCCGACCCACTCAAACATGGTTTCCAGTGCATTTCGCTCTGCTGCTGTGGGTTGCGTTTTATACTGATCACCCGGTATTTATGGATCGCTCCTGCGATCGGAGAAACGTCTTTCAGAGCTGTACATAACTAGTTAAACGAAGTTCTTGGACATAATTGTTATAAATAAACCTGAATATATTTAAGCTCGTGTCTTTGATTGTAGTAGTGTTACCACGAAGTCACACACATTTATTTATTTACTTATTTATTTTACGTCAAAAAAACAGTTAAAAACTTCCTTGCTGATCGGGTCGAAAGGGTGGAGTCAGACAGAGAAGTATATTGGAAGAGGACCTCGAGGCCAAGAAGAGGACACCAGGGTGCACTCTGGGAGAGTAGCAAGCCAGCAATACATTCAAAGTGGCGTAAAGGATTTGTAGGGCCGACAGTGCTCTGAAGGCAGGAAGGGAGCCAGCATGTCTAGGAGAGGATACCCCCAATAAGAAATCAATGATATAGGCACGTCAGTTCCCCTTGTTAGGGGCGGTACTTCAACAGCCTCTATTCCAAGTTAGGGGCGACTGAAAAAAACTAGCACTAACTCTAAAATGAAACTACCCAATATGAGTAGACGAATATTGAGAAATGGAGTTGCGGGTGATCGGCCTATTCACGGCTATGAAGGTGGTTCAGATGCCGGATCTTCTATATCAAATACATTACCTGTGTCAGTGGATAGCGGTGGATCTGGCTCTGATTAGGTTGCCAGGAGCGGCGCCGTACCGCTCATAGTAACCGTAGAACAAACAGCTCCTTCTGTTTGTAGAAGTAGCTTGAGGACAAAGGCAACTGTAATGTCTTCTGCCGCTTCAAGTCTGATTGACCAACGAACGAAAGGGACAAAAGCGACGAAGATCTCTGTAATGCGTGTGCGTTATGGAAGTACAAAAGTGGACAAAAAGTGAAGGGTAGAGGGTAAGGATGCATGCAGAATGAAAGAAAATGTCTCCCAACAGTACCCTGAATGAACAACGAATATGAAGACAAGTGAAAATGTAGACAAGAAATGCACATTCATGAGCTAAACACTATCACATAAACAGCAAGTGAGTATGATGGATTAATTTATTGTTAGTGATTCCGGGCTCGTCTGCGGCTATGATCATTAGTCCCGTAAGTATAGTGCTTGTTTTCTCCTTGTGAGGTGGCAGTAATCTTAACCTCGCTGGAGGGCGAGAGACCTACCGTCGGCCAGCGGGGTTTTCAATCAGGTAGTTCCATCAGCAAGCCGGGACAAAGCCTTCACTGCCCCAGCCGGGACAAGCTCTAGACCCCGACCGGTCTCACGGCATATGTGGTAGTGTAGTGCATGTGAACGTAAATGTGTGTAAGTATGGAGTGAGGATAGGACAAGGAAGAGGAAGGAAAGATCGCGCGCGGTCCGTGTCTCGTTTGTTAAGTTACTGTTCCGGCATTCGCCTGGTGTTGATCAGAGAAATCACCGAAAACTACCAATCAAATCAGCCGGCAGCTAGAATTCTCCTCCAGTCAGCGACTGAACTCCACCTAACTGGCAAGCGAGAGTCGAAAATCCTTCCACCGTCGGGACTCAAATCTAGGACCTCCCGGTCAGAGGCACTGCAGTGACATCAATTGATGCCCTGAACCACCTCTCCTGGTGCAAGTGAGTTTGGAATAACAACAAAATGTGATGTAAAACTTTCAAAATCAAGCAGCGGAACTGGACAGACAACATGTAGAAGAGGAACCTGTAGCTGAAACACAAGAAATAAAACCTGTCAATGATAATAATGCGATAAGTTGAGAGAAAACTATCCAAAGAATATTTGTTTTAAGGTATATACTGCAACAAAAACAGCGGTTACCAATTTTTAATGGGAATAAGAAGTTTTACGATGTCTATAAAGTGATGATTTTTTTTTCAAAGAACTAGCCGTCACACCTAATTCCCTCGAAGAACTAGCTGGAGGAGTGCATTGTGTTGCATTGGCTGTTTCTGTGAATATAAGCAGAGATATTTCATATATCAGTAAACAAATACCAGTAATATCTTCCACGCCGAAGCTCGAAAATATGTCATAAAGAAAAAGAAAAATCCAGGAAAAAATAGTAAAATGAGGAAAGATATTCTCCATCTGACACAGTATTTCCCCCGCCCAAGGGCGAAGACAACACCAAAAGAGTAAAAACAGGAATATCATTAATAGCAAGGAGGTTGAAAATCAGAATGAGCTCCAAAAATCTGGTTCAAAAGTTGGAAGAAGAGGAAGAGAGATTTAAACAAAGGAATTAATGCCCGTGGTACACACAAGTTGTTATGTTTGATATAATTTTAATCATTCAGATTTACTTACAGTTTTGGGAGCGGGAATCAGGCGACACAGTAAAGCATCAAAAAGAAGACAACAAGAATGGATTTTTTCTGCCGATCAGAAGAAGTTTTGTTGCCAACTGGAGGCTGGTGATGGAGGACAGCGATGAAGGCAACCCCCTGCCCATATGAGAATGATATGGTTAATTTCGTGTCTGAATTCTGGTCTATATCCTACTATTATGGGAATTTTGGGAATTCTGATGTGTTGTTGACGTTCTTATGACAATAAATAAAAGAGGTCATCTCCGTCAACATATTCTTCTCTTCTCCTATATCTTACCATCACAATGAGTGGGCGTATTTGCTTCTCAGAGAAATAGAAGTATGCCAAGGAATAGATTAAATGACATCAGTTCTAATTACTTAAGCTTATATTAGAGCAAACAACAGGAAGACACAGAACTGGAAATCCCCTCGTCCAATTTAATCTTTGGTAGAAATACTACACTGCTTTCCGTCAACACCTAGCTAAATTGTTTAATGCTGCTCTGTAAGATCCATTCACTTTCCCTAAATACATGTTGGCATAAATAGTTGAATGCTGAAAAATAAAATTTCCAAGAAAGCGAGATTAGCAACATTTGGAAACGACATTTTCGCTCCAGTGTTGTTGAAAACGTATTTCCTTCGGTGAACGAGCTACAGATTTTATTTTTAGCATTGCTAACAATATACCCCTGACTCAACTACTATCACAACTAGCAAAAGGAGAGCTCAACAAAACCAGCGCATAGTGAGGCTACATACAAGTGCAGAAGCAAAACATGGGGCCATTTCAGCATTTGCTCAATGGTTCAGAGTAATTGGATAAAAACCTGATCGAGATGGGGGTCATCAGGGTTGGGCAGTATTTAAATACTTGTATTTGAAATACGTATTTCAAATACATTTTTTATTTATAAGTTTTTTGGACATGTATTTTAGAGAGGTATCTAAATGCATACAATATGTATATTTAAAAAAGGAAATTCTTAAAATTTTAATTTAAAAAAATTTTAATTTAAAAAAAAGAAGGTAACGAGGATAGTTTCTTTTTGTTTGATTCTGCTAGTGAATGAATCTCATTGAAACAAAAATAAAAGCCCCTTTCAGCTGTTGAATTTGAATTTTCTTAATTTTAAATTATAAATCTAAATCACTAAAAAATTCTGGACAATTATCCGCCAGCAAAAAATGCGTTTATTCCTTATAAAGTTATAATACTAGTTTATCTTCATTCGCTCCTGTTGAACGACCGTTTTCCTGTGCGGGTTTTATATATTCCTCAAATAGGGGTTTATTTTCGGATGATATGTTTGAAAAACTGGTCGCTTTAAAAGGAAATTCCGCTTATTTGAGTTAGACATATCCGTATCAGGCCATTTCTGCTTATTTTATTTCTATTCTTCCACTTCTTAGTAGGCTATAGGCCTGTTTCGTTCCTTGGGTTTAAAATCTTTCCTGCCATCGTCGCCTCGGTCTTCTGTGATATCTTCTTCATACATATCTAGAGTCCGTCGAGATCCTTACAATTCTCTTATTTTTTTTCCTTCTCTCTCTATATGTTTGATCTAATCTTTTCCCCACACACTCATTTCTGCCACTTCTAGCTGACGTTGAATGCTTTTTGTTTCACCTCGCATCTCTGCCACATAGGTTGAAATTGGTCTAACTATTGACAAATATATTCTTACTTTTGAGTCTTGTCTCAAAAATTTGTTGTACCTCACTGAGTAATTTTAGCAGCGGGAAATTTTGTTTCCTTTCTTGACTTGTTCTTTAACCTCCTTATTCATCTGTCCTGATCTCCTTGTCCACCTGTTTTGTGATCACTATCCCTATGTATTTTGTTTCTAACACTTGTCCTATTGGTTGATCATTTGCTACGAGCTTAGATCGAATAGGATCTTTTGCTATTGTCATACTTTTAGTTTTCTTGGAAGGAAATCGTAAAATTATAGTTTCTGTAGATTTTATTAAATTCATGGAGAAGCATGTATATCATCTTTTTCGGCTACCAATACTGCATCGTTTGCATGACAAATTATGTTTATATTTCCTCATTCTGTATCCTTCTTTTTGTTTTAAGCTGATTGATCATCTTATTTATTACTAGATTAAATAGTAAAGTACTCAAGGAGTCACCCTGTCTGATCCCTTTCGATATGGTGATGGGTGAGGATAAGATTCCATTATCCTTGATCTGAATATTATTATTCGTATATATAATGTATTAAAGGAAGGAGATTGTATGGTACATTTTCCCCCTCATCTATTAGAGGAATATTATCAAATGCTTCACCTATATCTATAAACCATAAGAATGCCGGGTTATTGAATTCCAATGGCTTTTCTATCAACCGTCTGTGTATATTGCATCGTTACAGAAACTTCCTCTCTTGAATCCCTGTCGATGATCTTCCCACTCTATCATGCTGTACAGCTCGTTCGCTAAATGTGTCGTCACTAATTTGAGTGTGGAACTTACGAGATTTATTCCTATGTAATTATTGGGGTTAAGTTGGTCTTACTTATTGAATAACGATATGAGGATGCTGTCTTCCAATCCTTGGGTATCTTACGATGGTGCAAGATCTTCTTCATTAATTTAGTTATTTCTTCAGTTAATGTGTCTCCACCATACTTTAGGAGCTTATTGTATACACCATTATCCCCAGGTGATTTACCATTTTCCCTTCACCTGTTCTGATATGGTGCATTCTCTATTCACGTTTCCAACTTCGGCATGAAATAACTCTTTAAAATACTCCCCAAAATTTTGAAAAGGTATTGTATTCGTTCTTATTTACTCATAATTTTCTGTTCTCGTGTTCCTAATGAATCTCCGCATTTGCTTCTGGAGTTCATAAAAGTCCTGATCTAATTTTGCCGAGATAGATACCCGATAGCTTCTCTTTATTTCTCTAACTTTTGAATTTGTTTGATTCCTGATGGTTTTGTATTCTCAATACAATTGTTTGTATTGAGAATACAAATGCTGCTTGTACTTGATACAGGCAACTCTTTTCCGGTATGCTCTTTTTTTAAAGTGAACTACGATGTCCTTTTCTTTTGTATTCTTCCCGTAATAACCTTTACGTTCCCTGCGGATTCTTCTGCTGCAGCCAAAACATTATTTTTTATCTTTTTCCATGAGGATTCTACGTCATCAATGTCCTGGATCTTATTACTAGTTATTTTCTCATATAATCTAATATTATGTAATTGTTTAGTAGTTTCCTCATTCAATGACTGGAAGTTAATTCTCTCTTGAATCATCGACTTTTCCATTAGTTTCACTTTTAAATTTGTCCTTAGTTTTAGGAGGACAAGGTTATGATCACTTCCGATATCCGCAACAGTAGGACTCCTTACGTCGAATATTTGAGATCGGTATACTTCTCGATTGATCATAATATAATCATATCTTTGCCCTCTAGAGTTTGCCCATGTATATTTGTGTTGTAATTTATGATCAAAGAATGTTTTATTTTTTTAATTTAATAATTTTATAATTATATTTCTTTGAATATGTTTTTCGCAACTTACCCTATTATCAATATTTACCTCAGAAATGGCTGTTGCGAGGGTTTTGTAATGATTATAAATGCATATTTTGAAAATAATTGCCTGATCGAGCGTTAAGAGCCTATAAGTGCCTATATTGAATTTTCCGCATTTTTCTTATTTTTTGTTCACTATATTTTGTTTTCCACAATCGATTTTTGAGGAATCACTGATGAGTAATTTTTTACCAAACTAGAAACAATCACGTACAATATGACAGGGCGTTCTCGGATGAAGAAGCTCTATGCACTGCGTGTTCTTGCCTGTAACTTGTCAAGAAGGAACGCCGCTTAGAGACATGAGAATTTGACACCGTGCGGGTTACCGTATCTGTTTTGCCGAAGCCCGTCAGAGAGCTCCAGAGATCAGGAAATTGCTCTCGTCTTTCCGATCTTCGCAATGATTTGTGAGCTATCTGTTCCGTACCAAGAACACAATTGATTTCAAAAATAGCGCTCCCGCCTTCTTTCGCTTTTAGAAGGTACAGTTACAAAGATAGGCGGAGTCTTCTTCGATAATTTTGTATTGATTTCGAAGTTTGGTGCATGTCAGATCAGTAAATTTGTTGTTTCTATTAAGCATTCTTGCTACAATGCCAAAACAGAAAATTTCAAGAAGTGCATCGCTTAAAGAGTGGATTCATGGAGAAGATTCACGGCGGACTGGAAATGTATTTTTTTGCAAGTGTTGCGAAAAGGTGGTCAACTGTGCAAAAAATATTTCTTACTGCATAAAAACACTGCAACTCATGCAAAAATGCGAGAACAGTGAGACAAACTATTGAAACCTTCTTCAGCAAGTGCAGTCAAAAGATTAAGACCAGAAAGAATTTAAACACTGACTTGTGCCATGCCCCAAACATTCCATTTTCAAAACTTGAAAATCCAAAATTTAACCAGTTTAACCAACGTAGTATAAAATTCCGTCAGTTCTTAGGAAATATTATCTAACTCCGCAATATGTTTTGACAATCGAAGAAATTAGATTTGCTTTTAAAGAATCATGTTCATCCTTAATGTAGTACGTACTGCATATAAATTTTAATATTATTCAACCAAAATGCCCATTTCCCTGCCTATTTTTAAATTTTTACTTCCTAACTGCCTACCTGTTTTCAACTATAATGCCTATTTCCTTGCCTATTTTTAAGTTTTTACGTGACTATTTGCCTGATTATTTTTTTATCTTTTCAGTGTCTACATGTCCGAGCTCTACTTATAACACTAGTTTACGTTCATCCGTGCCAGTTGAACGACTGTTTCCTTTTGCGGGTATCATACATTCGCCAAATAGGCGTTTATTGTCTGATGATTTGTTTGAAAAACTGGTCGCTTTAAAAGGAAAGTTCGCTCGATTGTGTTAAACTTAAAAGTTATTATTCAGAATGTTATGACTCTCATTTACGATTTTTTGCGATTGACAATTACCATAAATTGTTGCAATAAAAAGTAATAACAAAAATTATTGTATTTAATTTATTTTGAGTATTTGAAGTATTTTAAATGCGTATTATTTAGCAAATCAAAACCTAGTGTGTTTTGAGAATGTATTTAAATACTTATTTACGAAGTATTTAGGTGTAGTGTTTAAACACTAAATTTAAAGTATTTTGCCCAATACTGGTGTCATTATCCCAGAATCTGAGCTACATTACTTGTTACTGGCATATTAAGTTTTTTAAAATGATACATTACAAACTATTGTTAAAAAAGATAATGCTTCTCTTTTTAACGGTCAACTTTGGTAGTCTCTATTTGGGTAGAAACAGTTATGCAGGAGAAAATTACTTGGCACTTAAATTTGTTTATCGTTTTGTTTGTCACCTAGCAATGTGTTGTTAATTGTTTAACGTCATATGGCAATGTGTTGTAAGCTAAAGTACATGTATTACATGGAAAATCTATCACAGAGTTGTTGAAACTGACAATTGTCGAATGTGATTTTTGCGTATGTTGTAATTACAAATAATCAGTATTGCATGGAAATATGTTTCCACAGTTAAGTCACTATCGGAAAAATTAACGATTCATAATTAAAAAGTAAGGCAATGGTAAGATTACGAGCTCAATGAAGAGAGGCATCGTTGAGATGCCAGGGAAATTTCTTTTGGAATGATAAATGGAAACCACAGGTCGAAAGTGCACGATTCGTGTATACATTTTTGATCAGCGTTAGGCAGTGTTAAAACAATAGTTATTTATACACTAAGGGTATTATGAGGGCTTTTGTGGCCCAAGATCATTAGCACCAGTTAACGTCCATGTTACATACCAGTTGCTTGTTTTACGTAATTTTAATTATTCAGATTTGTTTATTTACTAATTAACTAGACGTTAACTTGACTCAGTTTCTCTTTTCATATTTCCTTCCTATAATCCCCTTTCATAATCCCCTCTCATATTCTCTCCATAAGGGAACATCTACCATCATTCAACTGTTTTCGTATTTCTCTCGTAACCAGGATCCTCTCGATCCAGGTAACTTATGCAGCATATATCGATCTCCGTATCGAAGGCAATACTAAGCAATAACGTAGCAGTAAAAATAAAATAAATTTGCTTCTCTCCTAAAAACTCACTTCGGAGTCAATTTCATTACACTGCCAACACAGCATAAAACTCTCCCCTCCGTTCTTCCCGAGAAACCTGATGGGTGTCTAAAGGGAAATGAGCTGCTTTAAAATGATCTCATGTCGGTTTTAGGAAAGGATCTCGAGGATACAAATAACTATTAATAACAGCGCAACAATGAAATTTGTCTCAGAACAGAAATATGTGATTAGTATGTAGTTCAGTGCCCTGATGACAATAGAGAAAACCATTTTAGTTATTACCTTAACTTTCTTCTGGAAATGCAATTTTTATCTGCGATCGACTGCGTTATTTATGTTGTTGTAGCGCTTATCACATTCTGTTATTGTGGGAATATAATTGGCTAGTGTTGGGAGTAGAGAGGGGAGGGGGAAATTGGCACATGGGGTAGGTAAAGGGAAGCACTTGCATCAGTCAATCGATAGTGAGATCACACAGAATCTATTCACGAAGTGTGTAAATCTGTTAACGCGAGGAATATTGTTTGTCCATGTTCTTGTGTTTCTTATACTCAACGATGTCTAGGAAGCCTGTTAATTCACCAAAACATTTCTGTTATGTGTGTGGCGAGTTCACAACAAAGTCCCAAACACATCCCATATCTCCGATCGCCAAAAACGCGTACGAGTTGTATTTTGAATGAAAGGTAGACGTGGGTAAGTGTCGGTCACCACAGAACTGTTGCTCATGTTGCTCCCGCTATTTAAGAGGCAGCTTGCGTGGAACCCACCATCTATGCCATTTGCCGTTCCGCAGTTGGGAAGGGAACCTAGAGACCACATTGCAGATTGCTACTTTAGTTTAACGAAAGTAACAAGAATCTCAAGTAAATCAAAGTTTACACAGTTTCTTATCCAAATATGGAATCTGCAATGCGCACAGTTCCGCATTCTGATTCTCTCCCAGTTCCAAAACCATCAGCGGAATGGACAATGAAAGATGAAATAGACGATGGTAGTCACTAACCAACAAATAAAGAATATCTTGATTACACGCCATCTGCAGCACGGCGACAACCACAGCCATTGTCGCAGACAGAATTGAAAGATCTTGTAAGAGATTTAAATCTTTCAAAGAGGCAAGCAGAATTACTTGGGTCTCGTTTTTAAGAAAAGAACCTATTACAACCAAACACTATTATTACATTCCGAAAACGACAGCTTGATTTTCTTCTTTTTTCTCAATGTTAGGTAGTTTGGTATATTGTAATAATATAAATGGGCTGCTCACAAAATTTGGGATGATTCACAATCGGGAAGAACGACGCCTATTTATAGATTCTTCAAAGATTATTTTCAAAGCCATTCTCTTACATAACGGAAACGAGAAACCTTCGATGCCAGTGGCCCTTTCCATTCAGTTAACTGAAACCTACGAGAACATGAAGCTACTCCTGAAGTAAACTGGCTATTCGAATCACAAATGGAAAATTTGTGGAAAGTTCTTGGACTTCTTTTATAAATGCAGAAAGCCACTGGGAGAGTAGGACAAGGAACGAACGTTATGTAGACAAAGAGTGTTTTTTTGAGAAAAATTTTGAATTCTGGTGAAAAAAAGTGTCGTATAAATCATCTGTTGAGAAAGACACTGAGCTGTTAGTGCCACTACATCTGAAACTGGCTTTTGTGAAGAATTTTGCGAAACCAATGGACAAAGATGACTAGGGTTTTCAATTTTTACAATCTAAATTTCTCGCAATTAGTACTGCAAAAATTAAAGAAGGAATTTTCATTGAGCCTCAGATCAGTACTTGATGAAAGTTATTATCTGTGAACAGTTACTGACAGATACTGAGAAGGCAACTTGGCTTCCATTGAAAGATGTATGCGACAATGTCTTAGGAAACATAATGTCTGAGAATTACAGTGAAATGACGGAACACATGGCTATGGGATTGTTACAAGGCTATGTGGTGTAACATGCCTTTGAAATTACATTTCTGTTCGCATATGGATTTTCCCCACCTAAATCTTGGAGATAAGAGTGACAAACTTGGTGAGCCATTGCATCAAGACATCGCCGCCATGGAACGACGATTTAAGGGCCTTTTGGCATATTATTGCTGGTACTTTCTCTGGTTACAAAGATTAAAAGAATAGAAAGGGTGTTTGGAAGAGTGCACATTGTCTGTAAATAGTTTAAGTATTGAAATAACGGGGTGATTGTAAATCAATGCATGCAAAGGGAGCTCCCAATTACAGTATGAAGTGTAAAGTTAAAGCAGAAAGAAAGTGTTCATTAGCAATATTCACGTAGTTAGTAAGAAAATTGTTCATGTTGATCGGTATCATGAGAAGGTTATCAATGCTAGCCATTATTTTGTTTACCTTCTACACATCCAATGGAACGATGTTTTTGTAATATCTATTATCTTTCCTGGGAATAAATCATTCTGTGTTTTTACATTAAAAGTAATTGTTTCATTGTTGGTGCATGCACTCAGAGCCCATTCGCAAGAAAGAATACCTGATCCCTTTTACAAATTTACTGTAGAACAGGACCGAATCGCCGGTCCGTCACAGTTGGCGCCCGAACAGTCAGGACTTGCAAATATAAGTAATGTGGCTCTGGGGATTAATCTAACAAGGGGTATTTACATAGTGTTGCAATAAATTGAAGACAGTACCGAGAATTCATTATTAATTGGAGGGGAATAAAACTAATGCCTCTTGAACTAACATAAACTTGTATGATAATTTTAAGAAATATAACAGTTTGATGAACAGGAAATATTGAAATAAAACAGTGTGCATGTGTAGTTATTTACTGGAAAAAAAGTAGTAGAAATTCAATACTGTCATTTATGTAAAGGTAAAGACTGTTGAGGAAATATAAAGCAATTATAGAAATATTGACGGGCAATGGTAATTGTGAATGTAAATGTTTGTTAGAATAATTATGTGTGTACATGATAACATATACCACAGTTAATTAAATTGTTTCTCAACATTGAACAAAGCAAAGAAATTAATAGAATTTGTAGGAAAGTTTAATGAATACAAGAGAAATTAATGTCATTTTGGTAAATTGTATATGCTAATTATTTTGAGCATATGGGCATGAATCTTACAAGATAATTGTCAGAATCATCTAAAAGTAGAATAGCCCAGGTGTAGAGGGCATTGTTTATTAGCAGTGAATGGAAAGTAACTAATAGTGAAGGGAATTGACAAATCAATATTTGTTGGAATTTTGGGGGGTAATATTTGAAAGTTGCATATAGTATATTTTTGTGTCATTATTGAGGGAAGCTGTAGGAGTGTGTGAAATGAGACTGTGAATTATTGTTGTGAATTTGAATTGAAGCTGTGTATGCCAATGTTTTCAGGTTTTTTTGAAGGGTATTTTGTGTAGGAATTTATGTGCATAGATGATGTTAAATTTATTTGCAGAGAGTGAATATTTGTATGTCATATGTGGTAACTGTGTAGTGAAGAATTGGGTTGGTCATATAGTAGACTATACAATTGTGGTTTTCATGCAAAATTTAAAACGAATAGTGTATTCAGCTAATGCCTAGAATCACTGATAGGTCATTGTTTCAATACAATTACTTGGGAATTAGATTAATTAAATTGGGGAACAAGTGCAGTATTATTGCGAGCGTAGACGAGCTGAGGGCGGCATTGCAAGCACGGAAGCAGTGTAAAAGCGATTGAGAAAATGAGTGAACGATACGAAGCGGTTGATGACGAGAGAGTAGATTGCGGCAGCAAAATGGAGGCTCAAAAGGCGATGTTAGAACGGAATGAGAAGATAGAGCGTGTAGAAGACTCGGATGAAGGAATCGGCGGAAGTACGTTCCTGGATAGTAGGGACACTGGAGTTGGAAGTAAACTAGATAACACGTCGGGCGATTGTTTATGAAGAAGTAAGGGGGACCCAAGTCAGGAGACCAAGCAAAGATATCATCAATTTGATGTTAATAATGAAAATGATTAACGACCGACTTGATAAAACGGCAGAGGACAAGAGAAAAGATCCGAAAAGCAGTTTATGGCGATTGAAGAACGAATTGAGAAAACGGCAGAGGAACAAGAAAAAAGGAAAGAAGGAGGAAATTAAAAACGAGGACTTAAAAGCAAATCGAGGAAACCCAGCAGGAAATGAAGAAGATAGCGGAACAGGTCGAGATTCAAAACCAATCCATCGCCAGTAAATTTGTAGAGCAGGATCAGAAGATAGAATCCAGGGAAGAAGACACCAAAATGATGCAGCAATTAATTAAAGAAGAAATAAAGGGGGATATACGAATGTGCGAAGAAAGAGTATCATCCCTGCAATCTGATGTGGAGCTAATCAAAGAATGCCGGACGACGCCGATCATTGCGGGCGGAATACCAACTTTTACGCCTCCAAAATCACTGAAGTTTTCGGGAGATGGTCGATAAAACCCATGCGCATTCATGCGGGCAGCGGAACGACACCTAGCCGTGGTCAACACGTCGGAAAAATGCAAGGTCCAGTTTTTGTATTTGATGTTGGAAGGAAATGCCCGGGCGTGGGCCGACACATTTGATGTATTTCCGGGGACGCTGAAGGAATTTCAAGACCGGTTCTATGAGCGGTATTGGAACGATGAGATCCAAATGAATGTGAAGTTGAATCTAATGAATGGTTATTATAATCAGTCGATGGGAACTCTGCGGGAATATGCGACGCAACGTGTTGGAGATTGTAGGGCACTACGTCCCCCAATGAATGATCAAGAGATTATGTGTTTATTGTCACGTCAGTTTCCCGTGTCGATCCAAAATAATTTGCGAAGTTCGAACCATACCAATTTAGAGAGCTTTATGAACGCATTAGGAGGATATGACTTAACATTTGCCAATGCCCCGAAGAATAAGAGGGAAGGAAACGTGAACGCGTTAAGAACGGAACCAGTCAATAGACAAGGGAATGGTGGTGGGGCAGGCAACCAGTGGACGCGACACGAGAGGGAAGCCGGCGGCAATCGGAACCGAGTAACCAAAGACCGGAGTGGGGTGGACAAGACCCAAACCGTCGGGACGGGACCGGGGGGACAGGGAACATCTTTAAACAGATAGAGTCCGTGATGACAGGCGACCCCATGACGGACACAAGGGAGGAAGAGCTGAATGTGGTCCCTATCAATACGATTCAGTCGGTGTCCTATGAATCACAACCGTGGCAGAGGAAAAAAGTTCGGAAGTTCGCATGAGAAAATGTCCCACGATCAAAGTAGAATGTGAAGGGGTGGTAACGGAAGCACTGGTTGATACTGGATGTACTACAACAGTTATATCAGAGGAATTTTATAATGAGTTGATTGCGAAAGGAAAGCAAATAATACGTCTCAGTATCTATGGGGGCCTTCTATTCTCAATAGCAGGCTTCGTCTGAAGCTGCTCCAAGAAGAATACACTCGAACAAGTTTGAAGAAATCTCAGTTCCGTAATTAAACAGATATAACTAGTGGGCTACAACAGCATTTCTCGCATTATTTCTAACGTTTTCAATTTTCGAAAATTCAGAGTTCAACAAAAATGAATCCTACTCTAATCTTTTAAGTCACCCTTTTCTAATTGTGGAAAAAATTAAAGAAAAAATTTCGGGTTTTGGGGAAATGTTTTTAATTGCATTAATTTCTAGCAGAAATAACGCGTAAACTTCTTTGTTCAAAAGGGTAAGTTTGTTCAAGAAATTGAACATGACATTTTTAAAGAGCTAATTTTTTTCAGCAATTTTGTTTAAAACAAAAAATATATATCTTCAATATTCTAATTTTAGAGTGTTTACTTTTGCCATTTTCGATAATACAGAGTTCCCCGAAAATGAGACTAGCACCACTTTTTTATACATCAGGAAAAATGCATAATCTTTTAGAGCCTTTTTGAGAAAATAAATCTTTAAAAATTGTCGATATTTCAGGAAAATTTCACGCAAACTACTCAACATCTGTTTTTAAAGAACAGATTTCACAAGAGAAAAAAGTCACTATCTTTAACATTTTAGGAAGGCGCGATATTGTAAACGTTTGCAACTTTTGAAAAATTAAAGTGATTTCAACGAAAATTAGACCTGCACCATTCTCATGAACATCAATTACTCGATGGACAACAAAGTTTAATAAAAGAAATTGAGTCTCGGTGAGAAAACTTTTAAAGTGTTTTTGAAGTTTCATTTCCCACAAAAGTTCCCACGAAAATAAAAATATCCTTTTCTAACTCAGAAGGTCTCGAGTTCATTTAAGTCGATCAAAGAATATCAATTTTGGAAAAAATCGACTGAACAGTTTAGGCGCTATCTTTGGTCTCAGACGAACGGACAGGCAGACGTTTCGCCGTCAATAGATTTTTCGGTAAAGTCCAAAAAAACATGGATTTTGACAACACACCGTGTTAGAGGAAGTAATTTACTATATGTTGGAGCCAGATTTATCCAATTTTTAGTTACCAGGGCCCCACAACAAGAGTTTTTCTGTCGAAAATTCGCCGTTATCCTGAGCATGATTACAATACTTTCTCTCCTTGCGAACTAAGGGCGACCAAGAGCGAGAAAATAAAAAAAAACTGTGGTCAAGCTATCCCGAAGAGCACTTTATGTGCGCTCCTAGCCTCATAAGAGCTCCTAGATGGTGAACGATTTTGAAGGCAAAACAGGGTTTGTTTACAAGGCTGATACAGCAGATAAACGTTCAAACAATCCACTCGCGTCTGCATCCGTACCCGCCTGGTCGGTTCTATTCACCATATTTGGGCCATCTCTTTGGGCTAACAATTTAATAAATATTTAAGGAGACATTTTTTTAATTAACACAAAATTTAAGTAGTACATGACAGTGTAGGGATCACAGAATTTTTAAAACGTGCACAGCATTCACTTCTTCCCATAGCACGTCATACACAGTTTTAACCGTTTTTTGACGTTAAATAAATAAATAGAGGAAGTGTGAATGAGAGAGAGGGAGGAAGTGAGAGGCAGGAAATCGACTGCTGGTGTCAGCTGTTATCTTCTGGGAATACTGCAACGAAACTATGAGAACATTTGGTTGCAATAGGTTCTCGGAACTACAGAATTTCTTGAGTAGGACATGCCCCCCTGCATGTACAACCTTTTGCACTAATTTACAAACTTTATTTCTTCAATAGACGAAGACATCCTAAATGGAACATACATTAAGCAAGATTTTTAAGTCCTGTTTGCTAGATGTCAATTTAGCCGAGATCGCTAAGGAATGGTACACCCCTGACCAGGGCGTATTAATGACTTGCGACACTTCCAATTTTCATCTAAAACCGTGTCTAGCTGTTATATGCCTATGGTTGAGTCGGAGGGAGAGACCAGTGTAAAGCAAACTGTGGTTGGTCCGCACAGAAGTTCATGAGGCATATGCAGCTAAGTCTAACGGTTTTCTCTTATATATATATATAAAATATATATATATATATATATATATATTTTATTCTATAAAAAAAATTATATCAAGATTCATTTTTTTTGAAAATTGGGTTTTGATCTTTTGTACTAATTATTGTGGGTTTCATATTTGGATATCGCCCCCAATCGCCCAGATTATCATCGACCCCCTTTTAAAAAATGTGACCCCGGGGTCGATAGACCGTAAAACCCGGTTTGGAGGATATTTTCCAAAATGAATATTCCCCGATTGTCTGAAAAATGGGGATTTTGACGCTGATATGTGGGATGTACTAGACAAAAAACCCCAATAGTAATTTCAACAAATTTTCCAAATTATTTTATTAAACTTTTATTTGGATGGGGAAGGACGGTTAAAAATTTCCAGGGCCTTTTTCGTTGAAATTTTGAATTTTCGAAAATAAAAAAAATATTTTTTTGTGGATTCCACAACTCAAAATTGCATGTAGAGTTTTTTCCTAATAAAATCTGTTCTGCAAAAACATCAAAAATTGGGTTGAAAGTTCTAAAAAATTTTAAATATTTTTCGCGAAATTTTGTGAAATATGAAATTTATAGATAGTTTTTTTAAAAAAGCCCAAAAGTTTTTTTTACTTTTTCCCTTCAGTGAAATTTAGGGGTTTAAAAAATGAAGCAGTTTCTTTTTTGGCTCAAATTTTAAAAATGCAAAAATTATTAAAAAACCATAGTATTGATGAAAGAATTTATTTTTTAATAAAATTTTCTAAAAAATTAGCCCTTTTAAATTTATTTATTTTTTTAACTTGTGTTTTGCAATTTTTTGTTTGAAAAAAAATTTTGTTTTTTTTTTAAAAAAACTTTTTTTTCTTTAATTTTTTCATCGGGAAGAATAACAAAGGTTTTAAAAAAATGGGGATTTCATTAACGTTAAAAATGAATTTTTAAAATTCCCAAAGTTACAGAAAGTGCCGGGTTTTGTAGCCCCATTGTTCACTTCTAGACACCACTAGACAAAACATGGATTTGAAAACCAAAAATGTTAGGGGGTTAATTTTATATATATATATATATATATATATATATATATATATATATATATATATATATATATATATATATATATATGATGAATATTTATCCATTATTCCAACCCGGGCCCATAACAGAGTTTTTTTCGAAACCCCATGATTTATCCCAGAATTAATGTTTTAAAAAAATTTTTTCCCTTACATTAATATTTTTGGATCTAACAACAAAAAACTAACAGTTTTTGTGATTCCAAAAAACAAAATTGTACGCAAATTTCTATAATTTGAACGGTACTCATACTTTTTAAAAATTTTAAGTAGTTTAACGAAACGAAAGGGGCAACATCCATGCTCCCTTTTTCCTTTATTACAGAAAATAATTTTGAACTATACCTAGTCACCCCGTGATTTTTTGTAAGCCACCTTTTTTAAGTTAGGGAAATTTTACGTTGCAGTACCTCTTGATTTATGAATCAGCATTGTTGTTATTTGTTGTTGTTTTGTCAAATGATCACTCAAAGATAGGATATATATTTTACAATATATATCGGATGACATTAAACTATTGAAATCTATACACAAGGTTAAGTGCCAAGTAAAATATTTTCTGCTGCGTAACTATTTCTATACAATTAGAGACAGTACAGGTATCAAGGAATATAATATTTGTTTAACAGTGATACAGATTTTACCATTTAGACCAGGGTATCAACTTGAAGTCCTCAAAGGCCACAACCGAAACCTTTCTATGGTTGCAGTCATATTTTCATTACTCAGGCGATCCAAACCTGACTTCTCCAGTATTGTTTATCTCAGTACTTTGTCAGGCTGCTCTGAAAGGGGGCAATGGTGATTATGATATCAGGTCGTACCATGATAACTAAACAGATTGGGGTGATTTTGAATTTCTTAATTTAACTAGAAAAAATCCTTAAATTTAAACTTATCCTATTTTTACAATTAACGGAGTGTTAGAACCCAGCAGGGTGCTGCGCTATGCAGATGTTCTCGTACGACATGGACGCAACGGACTTTTGACTAATAAGTAATAACCTTTCGCCGGCCTCAATAAAAGGCATCGCGGACCGCCAGTTGGACAACCCTGATTTAGACTATGTAATTCTAAAATACTAAATATGCCTGTAACAAGTACTGTACATCAGCTTCCGAGTCAATTACCATCTCGATCAGGTTTTTCTTCCAAATTCCTGATTCGTTGAGCACACGTATCAGACCCTTGGACCCGATGAACACAAATGTAGTTTCACTATATGTACACGTTTTCTTGAACTCTGTAGGAAAATGTAGTTATTTAAATAATCCACTCCATGTTCTCGCGCGGTAAGTCGATTTTCTCACAAAGGAACGATAATGGATAATATAAAAATCTGTATCTGATTTGCCTTTGAAAATAATTTTATTAAAGAGAGTGAATATTTTCTTATCAATTCTTACCAAAAACCCTCGTTGCTACTTGTATTCATATTTAACTTAATAGATGAGTTAGTGTAGAGATCAGCGCTCGAAATAAGTACAAATTGCACTTCTCCTATTGTACGTTTCATGCTTTTACATGCGTTTTTATGTTAAATAAATTATTAAAACATATTTTCAACAAACGATATGACGATTTAAAGATCTAATTTTATGAACATATTTCACGAAGAAAAGTTTATCTTAAATATTGTAATTGTAGGAAGAAGCGAAAGAATTGTAACTGTAATTTTGGAAATTCAGAGTTCAACTAAAGGTAACTTCTTTGCGTACTTTCTTTTATACTAATATTTTCTAAAGATAAAGAAAAATTTTGAAAATTTTGAAAAAGTCCTTACGCTTCAAGTTAAGTTCTTCAAAATTATAATATCCGTTTCAAATTGTCAAGGGCTCGTATTCGGGCAGAACAGATCGGAATTATCAATTTTGTTTCAATCCTATAAACTGTTTAGGTGTTGTCTACAGACGAACAGACGGGTAAACTTTTCCAAAAACTTAAATTGAGCTTCCTGTTCTGTTTTTAAACGAGATCATTTAATTTGGACGAAATCAATGTTCGAAACTTCAACTATTGCTTTGTTGCTACTCGCTCCACCAGCTGTCTCCCGGGAATCAAGATTGATCAAGCCGGGAGCACTGAGAGAAAAAGAGGGTGAATTTCTCAGTGATGGGCCATCAGGGAATCAATGGGAAAAAATTCAGTCCCGACTCCAGGCTGGAATAGAGGGAAAATCGCCGATGATAATAATTTTCACGCTACCATTCAGATTCGGAATTGGAACGCGAATAGATTGCTGCCAATGCAACGTTGAGAGAACGCATTGGCAACTGGATTCTCCTTCTCGTAAGCAGGCAAGAAAAAGTAGTAGACATCTGTTCCGAGGAGTTCGAAGTGTTTATAATGCAGTACCATCTGTCCAAGAGCTTCACGATTGAATATAAATTCAAATGTGACTCGCGCGAGCAGGATCGTGATTTCAACGAAAAGCGACCAACAGTTTTACACAATGCGATTGCTGATGTCTGGGAAGAGTCTCCGAACAAAAAATACACCGAGCGAAAGTTCCTATCAGTATAACTGCTTTCAGCAATGATTTCTAGCTTCGAGAATATAGAGATTGGGAGAGGTGGCTCGTGGCATCAACTGATGTCACTGCAGTGCCTCTGATCGGGAGGTCCTAAGTTCGGGTCCCGACGAGACAGGGTTTTTGACACTAGCTATATTTCTAGGTCTAGTTCCGTCGCTGTCTGGAGAAGAATTCTAGCGGTCGACTGTTCTGAACGGTAGTTGTTCATGATTTATCCGATCCGACGTGTTTTCAAAAGCAGTACCCTAACAAACGGACCACACGCGATATTTCCATCCTCTCCCTTGTCCTATCCTCACCCCTTACACAGACACTAGAACGCACTACAGTACTACACATGCCGAAAAACTAGTCGAGAGCTTAGAACTTGTCCCCGCTGTTTGGAGATACCTGGTTGGGAAACCCCGCTAGCCGACAGTAGGTTGGCGCCGGATCTCACCATCTAGCGGGGAAAGATCACCGCCACTTCCCAAGGAAAAACATGCACTACACTTACGAAACTAATTACCCTTAGCAGTTGACCTGTCCGGAATCACTAATCAACCAATCAAAAAATCGAGAATATGGAGTCGACACACCCTCAAGCGCATTTTCCTCACGGTGGGAGCCCCAGAGCGACCTCTCCGTCCGCTCCGTGCTTAACCCGGGCCTGTTCTTGGTAAGTAAAGAACTGTTGTACAGTGTATCCGAATATATTATACTATTGTTACGTTTTTAGGTGGTGAATTAAAAGTCTCTTATTATTTTCACTAAAAAAACGTTTATTTTGTTTCTTAACACAATCACTGAAAACACTTGATTATTTATTTACACTACACTTCTCTTCAGTTATTTACACTACCTACTCTTGCTTTATTTACACTACACTTCTCTTGATTTATTTACACTACACTTCTCTTGATTTATTTACACTACACTCCTCTTAAAAAACGTTTATTTTGTTCTTAACACAATCACTGAAAACACTTGATTATTTATTTACATACTCCTCTTGCACACTCTTTGATCTAAGCACTGGCCACAGTTCACTGCACTGATCACGAGTTCGATGCACTGGTCACAGTTCACGTCACCGACCACAGTACGATGCACTGACAACGGTTCACTTCACTGAGCACACTCACTGCACAGCTATCACCGCGATGCACACATTTCAGTTCAGCTTCCACTGCGGACTCAAGACTGACCCGCGGTCACCGCCGTCGCGTATTTATACCTGTCAAAACAATCCAGACCCTTCCGGACACCGCGACTGTTCTGGAGTACTCCGCCGACAGGTGATGAAACCGCGCTCGCGGGCAGCTCGTGGTCGCCGGCAGATGACGTAACTCGAGACACAGGGACCAGCAGAGTGGCGCCGGGGATGATGCAATATTCGTTACACTACCCTCCTGGTTGCGATCCGTCTCAGGCGCGTTTGAGTGAATCATGCCGATACTTGCGGCTGGAGCCTCTGGTGCAGTTGGAGGTTAAGAAGAAGTGGCAGTCAATTGTCTTCTTTGGATGACAACATTCCATGGTGGTAGCTGCAGACTAAGATGCTAACCCAGTGTCCGGAACATACTTCCAACATGCTTCTCACTATTCTCCAGTTCGTCCATCAAAACCACACCCCAGTTTTGACGGCAATCTTCTGGACGTTGTCTTGCAGTACTTGTTGGCGTAATTCAATCAGAGTTTCCCACAGATTTTCATAGGATGCCTTGTGATATGACTTTTTTTGTGACAAGGTAATAAACATAGTGACTGACGTCGTGCAGATGCAGAACCTTCCCAATATCTGGTTGTTGGTTCTTTAATTCCTCTATCCTTCCGTATTTTCTCTTGATACGGTAAACACCTCTGGTCATATCTAAATCCTGGGCGACACAATGCGCCAATGCATTTTCCCTGGGGTAGCGAAACGATCGTTGCACCTCCATTGTTACCCCATAAGCGCTTGATGCTTTTTTTATGAGGACATAAACTCGTAAGAATGTGCACTCTTGCATGTCCAGCTCACAAACTCGTGCAGTTTTTTTCTTCATCATTTTCATTACTTCCTGCGTACGGGCCAGCCGATTCGAATGAACGACTCGTTTTTTCCATTCGGCAATTTTTAATTGGGTAGAAAACATCTTTATCCTCTTCGACCTCGTACGGTCCTTCCCACTGGCGTTGTAATTTTGGACACAAACCGCGGCGACGTTGGGTTAAACAACCAGACATGATCTCAGGTTGATAACCTCCTCCTTCGGCTTTGATGTCATACCGGTCTTTCATCCTGTCATTGCATTTGGTTTTTTCCCACGCACCTGGTTATAAATTACGTCCATTTTCCGTCTTAGGTCATTTCAAGTCTTCACGGCTATTTCTTCATTAGTTTTACAACCAAACTGTAGATCACATGGTAGACGTAGTTCCCGGCGAAGAGGATATTGGCGGGCGTTTCCCCAGTTGTCTCATGAACAGATGAGCGAGTAGGCTAGAAAAAAAAGATGTATGTATTGGTCCCAATCGCGTTGGTGATCTGACACGACCTTCGCTAAATATTTTCCCATTGTTCTGTTCATCTTTCCCCACCATTCCGTCGACTGCGGATGTAGGGCTGTTTTCTTGTTTCTTATTCCAAAAGTTCACACCCCTTGAAACACTGCAGATTCGAAGTTCCGTCCTTGATCTGAATGCAATTCCAGTGGCACCAAAATCAGCCCCCTTTTCCTTAACCAGTACTTCGGAGATAGCAGTGCCTCTTGGCTAGGTAGGGATATGCTTCAACCACTTGCTGAAATAATCCATAGCCACAGTATGTATTTATTTCCATCATTTGACATTGGAAATGGGCCAGCCAAGTCAATGGCAATTCGTTCAAAAGGACTCCCAACGTTGTATTGCCTCATCTTCGCTCTTCTCTTTTTATGGGCCCATTACTGGTAGCACAAACTTGACACTTTGTGCACCACATTTTTACATCTTGCGCAATTAACAATAAAATCGTTCGCGCACTTTCTCTAATTTTTTCGTTATACCGGGGTGTCCCCCCGAAGTTCCATCATGCAATTCTCCCCAATATTTCAGGGACCCTTACTCTCGGTAACAATATCTGCGTCCTCTTCTGCGAGCCGTCTTCATTTTCCCAGAACTCGTTTCAAAACACCTTCCTCTTCAGTAACCCAATCCTCCCCAATAGGTTTTACTGCTGAAGAACAGGAACTATTTCTTGCCAACGGTCTCCGTCCTGCTTTTTTCCATTTCCAAACATGTTTCAATTCCGTGTCCTCTTTCTGATCTTTCTAAAGTTCTCTGGTTGCCATTGGTCATTACTGCAGTGACCCTTAAGGTAGGACACATCTTCTTTTCCCCGCATGACAACAATGTTTACAGTTTTCCTGCTGGCTGCTAGGTTTACCAACAGACTGCTGCTCCTTATTGCTTCAGTGGACGGTCACATCGATTTTTCCCACGTCCCCTAATTTTCCACAATTCCAACATCAGGGGTTGTCGCCTTTTCCACTAAATTGCGTCAATCTCCCACCATTGCCTCCAAATATTTTTCGTCTAAGTATCGACGCCGGTTTGCAATTCTCGTACTTGTCCGTCACGTTTCGATGCTCTTTTGCAACCTGGAAGTCTAGTGCTGACTTAATCGTCAGCTAAGGTTTTCAGTCTTGCCAGTCTCAATGCTTGTTTGTGTTTCTGCCCTCTGTAGCGCTTCAATAAAGCACCGGACGGCTGTGCGTTGCAGGAACTCTCCGAGGGATCAGGGTCGAAAGGCGCGCCAGACGGGAAAAATCAGCTTCCAGTTCTTGAAGACTCTCTCAGGCTTCTGGCCGATTCCTTAGCTGGTAAAAAACATGTCTTCCCGGTGCGCTTGCCCGTACCGTGTTTCGAAATCTCCCGACAATTTTTTCGAAGTTGGACTGTTCATCGGTCGGGATTGTCTCGAGAATATCGACGCGTTACCACGCAAAGCCAAAATCAGGGCCGTAGCACAATCTGTTGCGGACCAGCCATTTACCGTCGCAGCAGCCGAAATTTCTTCAAATAATTCGACCACGAAGAATGCCATCAAGGTAGGTGGTTTTACTCGTGCTTTCCCCGTGAAACCGTACGGTGGTTACTGGCGCCATTTTCTAGTGGTTCCTGTCGATGTTTATTTCGATTTGTCTGTTGAGGAGTAAAACCTTAGCTTCTCTTCTAACAGATTTATAACTTTTCCTCATTCTTCAATATTTTCTCATCTATCTTCTCAATTTTTCTTCCATTTCTTCTCAAACAATTTATTATTCTGCGTTATCTTCTGTTCCCGCTTTTCTTCAAAATCCTAATTTTCGATCAATTTTCTTCTATAGCTTTGGAGTTTCAGTCAGTTCTTCTAAAATTCTGGAATTTTCAGTTACTTGCCTCTAAATTTTGGAATTTTCCATCAATTCTCCATTTAAAATTCTGGAATTTTCCATCAATTCTCCTTTTAAAATTCTGGGAATTTTCTGTTAACCTTCCTTCAATATTTTGGATAAGTCGAAAAAATTCCCCGTTGTCTCGAAGAAAAAGTCTCGGATCCCCCTTTCTGCCTTCATCGCGTTAGCAGACGTTTTATTTGCTTTCGTTCCGGAGTGTCTTGTTCCCTCTCTTCAACTCTCTCTTCAACTCGGCCACTTCAGATCTCGTAAAACTTTCTCAAACTCATCTTGATTAATGTTTTAATTCACCACTCGTTATACCCCCCCTGCAAATTGTTACGTTTTAGGTGGTGAATTAAAGTCTCTTATTATTTCACTAAAAAACGTTTATTTTGTTTCTTAACACAATCACTGAAAACACTTGATTATTTATTTACTACACTTCTCTTCAGTTATTTACACTACACTACTCTTGCTTTTTTACACTACACTTCTCTTGATTTATTTACACTACACTTCTCTTGATTTATTTACCTACCTCCTCTTGCCCCTCGCACAGTCCTAAGCACTGGCCCAGTTCACTGCACTGATCACAGTTCGATGCACTGGTCACATTCACGTCACCGACCACAGTACGATGCAGCAACGGTTCCTTCACGAGCACTCCACTGCACGCTATCACCGCGATGCACACCCTTTACAGTTCAGCTCCTGCGGACTCAAGACGCCCGCGGTCACCGGGTCGCGTATTTATACCTGTCAAAACAATCCAGACCCTTCCGGACACCGCGACTGTTCTGGAGTACTCCGCCGACAGGTGATGCAACCGCGCTCGCGGGCAGCTCGTGGTCGCCGGCAGATGACGTAACTCGAGACACAGGGACCAGCAGAGTGGCGCCGGGGGATGATGCAATATTCGTTACACTATGTTATTGCATTGTTCGTGAAGACTGTTTTCGTTAAAATATGTAATTTATTGCAGTGTTATACGAAAGTATTTTATTCGTTGTTCTTGAGCAGGGTGCGTGCAATTCTTTGGGAAACCATTTAGTGTGGATTTGTTCAGCAGCATTTTTTCTGTCGCATGCCGCTATTTTTTCTGATATTTTAGTTCATATCTCTATTTAACATTTTAATAATATAAATCTTTTATGACATGTTTTCAAAAGTTGAAACATGCGTATTCAATACGTTTCTAATTTTCCTTGATATTTCGAGTTAAAAGTCGAGATATCACTCACACGGGACCCAATACCCTGGAAGAATCCCTCTGCTTGTTGAAGAAGATGCCTTGGTTAGTACCAAAACAAAAGAAGAAAGTGGTGGGCTTCACTGAAAACTGGCACGAATTTTGGTATTCTTTTTCAAAAATACTAGTCATTAAGATTCCTGAGCCCAAGCGAGTGAGTTTCTCTAATGACACTTTGACGAGATTTGATTTGAACTTAGTGGTGAAATGATTTTAAATTTTGACTCTCACAAAATTGGTGCGAAACATCAATTGGTGGTATATAGTTCACTAAAGAGATATTATTCATTTATTTAATTTGAAGATATGTCCTTTTGTTTGTAACATACAGCTGCAAAGTTAGCCCTCTTCTGTCGTAAGTTTAAGTTTGTTGCGCAAAAGTACTGAAACCACTCTAGCTGTCATTTTGCCTGACAAAAATATTATATACTTGTCTGCATTTATTCCTTAAAAAAAAAACATCGAAAAATTACTCGTTTTGACAATGAATTATTGCTTCCCACTGCCACGGTGTACTAACCTACCCAACCTCGCAAGTTTGGTTTTTGGCATATTTTGACTTGATAACTTTTAAGGACTGAAAGTTCGATATTAGAAAATTCACAAATAAAAAATATCATAAGGTGGTCTAATAGATATAGTTTCCATTGACATATTCAAATTTATCATAACTAACAGGAGTTTAAAAACATAAAACTACTACTGATGAGTCATTTCCGGCCCCCTCTATAATTTAAAAGCATTAGTATAAAATGCAACATCGTAAGGTCATTAGTCCCGTAAGCGTGATGCATGTTTTTATCACGGGAGTAACTGTGATCTTCCTCAGCTGAATCGTAAAATCCAGCGCCAACAGGATTGCTGGATTTTCCCCAACCAGGTATCTCCCAGGGCGCCCTGCCGGAACAAGCTCTATGTTCCCGACTTAGTCTTCCTCTAACTGTGGTAGTTAATACATGTAAACGAATGAGTTCGTAAGTAAGTGATGATAGGACAAGTGAGAGAAAGGAAGGATCGCGCGCGGCCCGTGGCCCGTTTGTTAGAGCACTGCTCCGCCATTTGTCTGTTATTGATCCATCCAGCCATATTGATCAAGAGCCTTTTTGTCATTCAACGTGTAGGGTGCCGTTGGCCGCCTGGCCCGCCTCGCAGGCAGCACGTGAGCTGTCAACAGGACAGCTGCGTTGTAAAGCCCTGCAAACCTTGGCGGTTTGGATAGAAAGGATCCAAAAAAGCTGGTTAGCGAGGAAGAGCTTCACTGTCATCAAATTCAAATTCATATGTTAAATAGCTACAAACCTCTTGATGTATTTTAAAAGTTTACGGGTTGAGAAGTAACTACTTTCTATAATGAGAAATGGGGAGAAAAACTGTTCTCTGACAACATTCGAAGCAGATAGTTTAGTGAGCCTCTCCCCAAATGTCATGTACCAATAGCACAAATTGACAGCTTAAAAGTGGAAAATCGGGAATTGATCATAGTACCGAAAATAAAATGTTTTATTACGTAGGACTACGCAGCATCTCTAGAAATTTTTCACCGGCTTAGGTGGCTCAGAGCATCAACACATGTCATTGCAGTGCCTCTGACCGGGAGGGTTCGAGTCCCGACGGTGGCAGGATTTTCGACAATACCTAGGTCAAATTCAGCCGTTGTCTGGGGGAATTCTCGGCACTCTACTCTGATCGGAAGTTTTCCGTGATTTCTTCGATCAATAACAGGCGAATGCGGGAGCGGTACTTTAACAAATAGACCATGGACCGATCTTTCTTTCCTCTTCTTTGTCCTATTCTCACCCCTTACTTATACACACATACGTGCACTACATTACTATACATATCGAGAGACCAGTCGGAAGCTTAGAAATTGTTCCGGCTGAAGCGGTGTCCCCGCTGGTGGGAGATATTTGCATGGGGAAACGGAAGCAGGCGTAGGTCGGCGCCGGATCTCGCCAACCAGTGGGGGAAGATCACAGCCACCTCCCGCGATAATTCATGCACTACACTTACGAGACTAATGACCTTAGCTGTTGACGGGGCCAGAAACACTAATAAATCAAACAATGGAAATTTCCGGGAGGGCCCAGGTTCTGTGCACGCCGGTCAAGGTCATCATTAGACATCAGATGTTTAAAGAAATTCTTATTTTATTCTAGCGAACTTATATACAGAATGATAATATATGTGCACGAATCATACCAATACATATCACGATGTTTTATAATGCTTATTTTCGCTTTTTTTTGCATAAATGACCCTTTGTGCATAAATACCTTTTTAGGACTTTTTTGCAATTCATTTGTTATTTTCATATACAATGCCAAGATATAAAAAATGGTCGTGGTCCAACGTGACCATTCATTACGAAGTCTTTAATTCATGTCTTGGTATTTTAAAATACGAGAGAATTCCTAAAAGTATACCAACTGATTTTTTTTCAATTTCCCTATTTCATAAATATCAGCCATGTTCTGAGAACGTGGTCGATTGACTGTACACTGAGGGCACCGAGATTTTAAGTGCAAATAAATGTAAATTCCCAGAAGGTTTCAGTGTTGATGTTGGACTTCTAAAATATAAGCCAGTCACGTCAGTAGATGTTGAGAAATCTTTCTCCGCATTCAAACTGATTTTGTCTCCCAATCATCGCAAATTTGAAATTGTGATCCTTGAAAAGGTAGTGGTAAAATGCAAATATTACTTGTGAATGCAAACTAGTAAGGATAAAGTGTGCAAGAGTTGTGAATATGTAAATTTAGCTTTACATTAAAATGTTCGTACTTGTTTCGTGAATTTAAGTTTATTACAAAATAGTATAGGCAAAATATACTAACAATTTTTTTTTATTTTATTGCGTATGTAACTTACGATAGTGCCTTTTTCTCCTTATTATTGGCCTTGTTAGGAGCCTAAAAGACGATTTTTAGGGCCTAAGCATCATCAGATAAATGATGTCTAGACATCGTTCATCTATCTCTTGAAAATGATATAGCTGTTACGTAATTTTACTCTTTCTTTTTCTGTCCCCCTAGAGCAAGGCACCAAATTTCCGCAAGTTCGAAATGAGCATACAGTTCACAAATATTTGCGTACTCGATTTTATGAAAAGGCGATTAGGTAAAGAAATCAAACATCGACCATAATATCTTGTGTGGGTTTATTTGTTCCTTAAACCATATAAACTCGTGAATAAATCCATATACAAAAACAATAGCATAATGAGATCATGAAGAAAAATTTATATTCATACAACATCCATAAATTAATTCATTCCTCTTGCTGTTCATTTATGAAGTTATATTATTTATTTATTTATTTTACGTCAAAAAAACAGTTAAAAACTGCGTATGACGTGCTATAGGGAAAAGTGAATTGTGTGCACATTTTCAAAATTCTGTGATCCCTACACTAAGTCATATACTACTTAAATTTTGAATTTTGAAAGGGGAAAAAACAAAACTCCCATGTAGTAAAATCTATTTTCAAAAAGAATAAGCAATAAATTTTTAATTTTGAAAGTGAGAAAAACAACAAAAAACTCCCATGTAATAAAATCTATTTTCAAGGATAAATAAGCAATAAAATTTTGAATTTTGAAAGGGAGAAAAAAAACAATAAAAAAAACTCCCATGTAATAAACTCTATTTTCAAGGATAAATAAGCAATAAATTTTGGCTCTTATTACTTCCTGCCGCGACAACATGGAAACGATAATTTGAATAATTTTATTAGTGAAAGTGATTTCAATTGAATGAAGGTTTGGGACGCTATGATGATAATAAAATGTGGTATCAAAACATTAATGAAAAAAATCGTATGATCTGTTTTCGTTTTTATATGACAATCACAAAACTGGGCTGGCTTAAAATGTTTCAATAGAATTGTTTCAACAATGCAACAATGAGAATGGTTGAGAAAGTCAACGAATTAGATACGAACATTTGCATTTCTAGTATTCTTTTAGTAACTTAAACCTGGAAATTTAACAGCAAAAATCTAATTTGTCAATGGATTTATGTTTGAATTTTATTTCTCTATATTTGTCGATTTCATGAGTTATCTATATTACAAGAAACATTCAACAATCGCAATTATTCAATTAAATTAGTATCCGAAAATATCTTAAGGAAAAAGAAAAAAAAAGTGAGAAATTTAGGAATATTTAAAAAGGAATGCGGGCGAATTGTTGCGATATGTTGGTTACTCTGACAGTTTTCGACCTTCTCTTGTTTCGTCATTCTGGAACAGAGCCCATTCCGATAGCAGCAGAGAGAGTGTGGGGCAGCTGGGGGCTGTGGTCTGGACGGAGTAGGACGGTGCGGTCGGGAGAAAATTAGAACTCATGGCTGGGATGTTACAATTCTCATCGCGGAGTTTACCGCGAAATGTCGTAAGATTCACATCAAGAATTTGGGAATTAGAAAATTCCCAGGTAAATATTTATCTTTATAGGAATAATCGGCAAGGTTATAAGCGAGTGCATTTGGTATCTTATTATAGGCGCTTGGTGTTGGCCCTTGCATAACCGGGATTAGGGTCGATTAAATTTTTTTATCGTACATGACATAGTTGCAAAAGTATTAGAACATAAGAAAAGTTCATGATTGTAAATGTTTCTATGCTGATAAGTTATAAAAGAAGTGCTCGGCTTGTCTCATCTGGTGCTCTGAGGGAGTGTCTTATGTGGTTTCCACATTTGTGAGAATGTTTCTGAAAATTACTGTGTTGAAGTATTTATTGATTTACATATTATGTTTCAGTAACTAATATGTTGTCTGCATGTGAATGTCTATTGTCTAACAATGTGATAAGATCAAAATAATTACTCAAGCTCCCTTTCCATTTGTGTAGTAATACCTTTAAGCAAGATGAATTTAGATTAAACTCAGTTTTCTTGTCAGAAGGCACGTGTATACTTTGTATTTTTATGGTTTTTAATTTTAATTTTAATTCCTTTTACCTTTTTTATGTGTGTCATCTAAATTAAAGTTTGATAATGGTTTTTGCTTTTGTTAATACAAGCCTTTGTTTAGCTTGTATTACACATCTTAAGAAACGTGGAAAAGTTCCATCCCAATAAATGTTGATTGGTAGGGTTCAGTACTTGTGTAAAATAAAGAATATGGGCAAATAGTGCTTAATCATATTTAAAGAATTATTTTACATTTTTATGATGCATTTATTGTCCAAAGAAACATACTTCATGATATTTATTCTGGAAATAAATCCTTTTAATGTAATGCTAGGTATTCTAGCGACGGTTTCCGCTCCTGATTGAATGTGATTATTTCTGACAATTGTTTAATGCTGGAAATTTGTGATAATGTTTGTAATAAATAAAAACGTTTTGGGTTATCAAAGTATGGTAACACATTTCTATACAAATTGTGGAAGTTGTTATGGTGTTTCTTTTGCATTAATTGGATCATTGCATGCATTGATACTTAAGTGTGACTTGGAAGTACTAAGAGATAATAAAAGTGAACTTTGTCAGCTCCGTTTACTTTGTTACTGCAGCTGTTGCAATGCCCATTTTTAAATCTTAAAATAAAATTGCTTGTGTTTAAGTGACATTTAAGTACCTAATTAAATTTTTTCAGATTACTGTGAAAACAAGATCATACCAACAAGGTAAGATTAGGTAAAAATTGCATGGTGAAGAATATTCACAAACTGGCACAATATCATTTTGCCAGGTTGGAAGGTTGTCAGCAAGGTTACCTGCAGTGACATAGTGGAGTTGAATTGCTTGCTAGCTTTGGTATATCTTCTTATGTAAATTTTGGAATGCTATCGTGTATTTGTTGAGTTTTAAGTCTAGTTTTGAATTGTGTTGAAAGATGTTTTTCCATGTAAGATTTGTTAATTAAATCTTGACCTCTAAAGCTTGAAATGCTAAAGATGTATCTAATTTGTATATTAATATTGATGTTTTATAAAATGATGCAGTGAAATTAGAAAACTCATCATAGCAGGTAATCTTGTTGACAAGTCAAAGCAATGTGAAGTAGGATATTAAAATTAAGCTGAAAACTTTAATATTCCTTTTTTAAAAAATAACTAATCTCTCACTAATCTATGTAAGAAAGAAGCATATAGGTCTTGAAATTGTAAGTTTTCAGTTCTTAAAGGGTAGGGATAAAGCAATTTAAATTCTGCTAATACAGAAATTTTAATGCAACATTGAAGTTGTATTTGCAGTTCTAAATCAGCAGCAATTTTTGATTTGTCTATGCGTGAATGTTGCAAATAAGATAAGTTTTTCATGCCCAATTATCTGGTTCTGGAATCTTAAATTTGAAATATAATGAAATTTTCATTTTTGTCTCAAATTGTGATCAAATTTTCCTAGTTTTATTAAAAACTGAGAAACCGTGATGCCAGTCATTCATATTTTAGCACATGTTCTTGAGTAGTAAGTTCTTAATGCTGGGATTTTAAGTTGTGCATAAATTTTTATACTAGCATACACTTTGTAGTTTAATAGGGGACTTGCAGCTGCATGAAAACAGGTTTACAATCGCATATAATTCTATATATGTTATTTATTTTCTGTTTTACCAAATTTCCTTTATTTGCCCATGTAGAACTTGCTTTCATCATGAAAGAGTTGCATGATAATTAAGCACATTGCATTAGACAATGGTAAGCCACTTGACATGCTAAATGGAGATACTCATCTTTTTCGTGTGTGCTGGAGGTTTGCAAGTTTGTGGCAAAGTGGTATAATACTTTACTTACAAAATGTAAACCCATGCAATTAAATTGCATGGAAAGTTTAAATCAAAGTACTTTTACTTATCTGGTATTTGTTTACCTTATTCATCTATTCAGACAGGAAAAGGAATACATTCTGTCTATAGTGTATCCTCTCCTAGTCTGGCTTGGTGTGTCCTGCTCTGCCTGGCCCTACTCTGCCCCTTGCCACCATCCTTGCCCTGTGCTGCCTTGCTTGACCCCGATACTATCCGTATTATTGTCAAGTTGTGCTTGATGTTGGCTACTTATGTAAACTACACCTGCAGACATTGGGGAATTACTAACGACAACTGATTAGCTGCAATTCACTGAATAGTTCATCTGGAATAGGGATGTATACATAACTCATAGAAATTGTGTGTGTGTGTAATATATATATATATATATATATATATATATATATATATATATATATATATATATATATAATGTGCAGTATCTTTTAATGCAATGAATGTACCATATTTACCCAACTATAAGTTCACTCTCATAAGACGACCCCCCCCCCCTAATTTTTGAAGAGCCCTCCTGCGATTGTTTTAAATTTTTACTAATTCTTACCATTTAGTCAAAATAAAATTCCAAATTGTCTTGACTAGAAAATGCTTTATTGGTGAGAATGTTAAGAATTATTGATGAACTATTATTTTCTCCTTCCTTAAAATCATCATAATCGTGGTTTTTGTCTCTACCCTCTTCACATGTATCAATGTTTCCTTCTTTTTGGTCCTCCTTCCATGCTGCGATATCTTGACTCTTTAGGCCCCTCTGAAAGTTTTGCGCATTGAATTTGCGTCGAAGTCTTTCATTAGACGCCACCTACGAACGTTCCCTTCTTTTTTTCCAGATTTTCTATCCGTCCCGCACTTGCTTGTTGATGGACTCTGTTCAAAACGCAATTCGCACTCGCCGAGCGTCGAACCGTTCTCACCGGGCGATTTCGTGTGGTTTCGACGAACGCGCAACGTAACAAAAGCTCGCCATTCATTTTCACGTGTATCATTTGATAAAATGCCACTTGTTTCAGATTTTTTTACCGGCTCATTGAAAAAAGTGTCTGAATTACCCTGAAAATTCACGGCGGGCGCCGAGATTACGACCGCGAATATAATATTACACATTGTAGCTACGCGCGATCTTTTTAGTCTCCGCAGTTTACTGTTACATGAACAACATTAACAAATTTCGTGATGGAATGGCAATGTAAAAACTTGAACCCTAACCGACTAGGCCTAATCTACGAATATAGGATGACCCCGCATTTTTCGACTAACATATTTAGGGGGGAAAAAAAACCTTGTCTTTTATTCGGATAAATACGGTATTTCTTACATTGATCACCTGATTTATAAAATTATTTGAAATGTATATTTCCTCTCCATTAAAGTCACTCGAGGTGGCTTACCATTATCTAAATCCTGAGTACCTCAATTGCGTCATATCTATTTAGTTTTATATAACTCGCGTGCGTGTGTAGTCCTAAGTATTTGAAATATCTTTAGTTTATTGAAATTCAAACGCTCGCTCAGAAATGTTTTTCAAACGCTCGCTCAGTTTTTTGGAATTTTATAGTGTAGAACTTAATAGATGATTTTTTAACATGTAGGTTTTGTAGATTTTATACAAATTTAATTTTTGAAACTTTTTTACCTTTTTCCTTCTTCAAATCATAATGGTTATACTCCTTTCTGTGCGCTCTCTTTTCCTACACAACATTATAGTTCAATTGTATATTTCACAAAAGCAGTGTTATTACGCAAAGCAGTTATACAGTATTAGATGATATGACAGGTCCGTAATGAGATTGAAATCTGTAACCCTGTAGACTAAAGCAATGAACTACATGCTCTTTCCCTCTTGGCATTGTCTGGTTCATGGTTTATTTTGTGTTATGCGAAATTTTAGTTATATTGGCATCTTGGATGTGGCTAGAAAGAACAAAATAGTTTGTAGACAAATTAAAATTGCTTGTGTGATTAATCTCGCATGAAAAGACTATTAAAGATTAGTGAAATAACATTAAGGTCTGATATCCTTTGACAGATGGAAGTAAAGACATAATAAGCATGTGTACAATTTTTGACCAGAGTAATAGGTATAAAGTTTGTTAATATTTAGAACTGTTTGTGTCATTGTTCTCAAGTTTCATTTTTTATATTTGAATACTGATTTTTATTACAGGGCGGGCATTTCGAAGTTGGATTTGTCGGTTAGGTAGCAATGCTGGAGGAAAAAGATTTCAGTAAGTATTGTTATGAAATTACATTTCAAAATTCCACATGGCATTACTGTTCAGGTATGCGTTGTTTGAATAAAGGGTCATAATTACACTCTTTAATATAGTGATAATACATAGAAACTTAGTTTGTAGTATTTACAGAGTAAATTTAATGACGTATAGTTACATTGATTTCATTTCTGAGAAGAGATACTGTGACGTTTTTTGCTCTTTTAAACTTATTCTTTGAATAATTCTGTTTGTAATTTTGAAACTTTTAATGTTCCATGAATATTATTATTATTATTATTATTATTATTATTATTATTATTATTATTAGTGCATATTTTTGCTTGCTGGGAACGTTGGAAATTGAGGAAATTAAAGATCTGTTTTCTGAAACAAACTAGTATTTGAAAATTATTGGAAAGCTCCATGGAAATTTTCTAAAATGTGTATTTTTTTTATGTTTCTCGAAATTAATGAAATGTTACGGAGTTATTTCTTGTTGTGGTAGGAAAATTATTCTTTTAAACTGGTTTGAAAATATTTCTGCTTGTGGAATAAAACCTTTGAAGGGAAGGTAGAATGTAACTTGCATGGATGAAAAATAATTGTTTCTAAAGAATATTCTTCTTTTGTTAGACTTGAACAAGATATTCAAAATCATCATCTTCGCATTCAGCATTTTCGGTCATCTGCCATTTTATGTAAGTATTTGCATTTGGAACTTCTTTCCATTTACCTACATGTTATTAAATGGTCTTTTGATTCTTTCTCTTGCACTCACACACCCCCTCAAACTCACTCTCAACTTCTTTCATTCACTGTCACTTGCTTATTCTTTCTCATGCACACATCACTACCTTTCATACTTATACTCTTTTTTCCTTTCTCCCCCTTTTTTCTCTCTCTTCTTCTTTCTTTTTCTTTTTTCCCCTGCAGTGTACACTATACATTTTACCTTCCAGATTAGTGTTTCAGTGAATGGCTTGATTGGCCAAGATAATGTGTTACAGTAAAATCTGTCTAAGCCAGAATCGATCGGGACACAAAAATTATTCTGGTTTAGGGAGGTTTCCGTTTTATGCATGGTTGTCCATTGTATGCCATTTGTTTTGTTATTTCCATTCTGAAACTAGTAAATTACATGACTTTATTATAATTATAAAAATATATTAATATATAACGTGTTTATGTAAGAAATCACTAATAAATGAATATTAAATACATTTCTGACCATTAAAAGAAAAAACTTCACAACTTGTGCACTAAAATACTATTACCCTTGCATGGCCTTGCGGAAAGTGTGTCTGACCGAGGGGTTATGATTTATTATTAACATTTCAAAGATTAGAAAGAGGTGGACGAATATTGTGGTGACCATTTCTCAAGATCTTGTTGTTCTTGATAATTGTTAAAGTTAAGTAGGGACTGTGCCTAAGGCTCAGTTTCTGAATCAGGGTTAATGATAGTTATTACCAGGGAACAGATTTGTATGTAAATACATATTTACTAAATAAGCTAATATCGATACTAATTGGTATTATCTTTGTTTCTCAATGTGTAGAGTTGAAGAATGCTACTTTCATTTTCCATATTTTTCCATATCTTGGATTTGGTATATATTTGAATAAAAGCCCATATTTTTTCCATATTTCTTATAAAATCAGTCCTTATAGCGTATTAAGCTTAACAGTGAAATTCCATTACATATTGTGGCGTCATGCGGTTGCAATAATACAGACGTGAGTGGGTTAAATAATTGCTGATTTATTTACTAAGTTCCACCACTAAAACAACCTTATTTACACAATTAAATTAATTTAATAAGATCCCACTACTCGGAGTAATCTGTCACTGCGGCTACCACGCCACTACGCTTGAATATCACTTACATTCGATGGCGTGAAGCGCCGCATCCTACGTACGGACTCGTCCTTGAGACTCCTTGTCCCGGCACACACATTGCCGGCCCTATCCGCCACGCTCGCGGCCCGCACCCAAACAAGCATTCGCCGACCGACTCCGGCCTGATGCACACTCCTCGAAGCGAAACTCGAAACTCCTCAAAGCGAAACTCGAAGCGAAAGAGATCGGAGCGTCGTCGCGCCCGGCACAGGTAGCCCGCACCCCTTCCACGCTACCTCCTGGCTTTTCCCCCAACGTCACATCCGCTCTCTGTAACAAAGGCTAGCACGTGGACGCCTAAACGTTTCGCCTACGTCACGCGGCCGCTTGTTGAAATGTGTTTGTATCCACGACGCTACAATATTAAAAATGCATCTCAACAAAAAGAAAATTTTCAATAATCCCTTAAATAGAATTTATTTGAAAATTAGAGAGAATTGACGATGGGAAATCAAGTTAAGAAACAGTTGATGTTTTAATTTATGTTAAGAATAGATCCACTCTCCGGCCATGAGGCACTGCCTGAGGGGTCCGAGTGTCCCGTGAGGTGAAGGAGGGGGGGGGGGGCGAGGACATGATGCACTATAGGATTTGTTTGAGAGATGACCTTGAGGCCTCGATGATCAGTGTGAAATGTGCTTTGTTTCGGAATTACACTACCCCTTCTTCCCTCTGAGGCTCATGTCCAGAAATTGCATGACGTCTCATAATTTAAAGATGAAGTAATAAATACAATAAAATATTATTTTACCGAAGTCATTTTTTATCATATTCATTCCATATTAAACTCTATATTTTGATAAAAATAACTAGATATGTATTTACATATTTCATATATTTTTAGTCTGAATAAATCTGTTCCCTAGTTCCCTAGACATTTAAAATACTAAATTATAATTTTAAAAAATTGAAAAATTTACTTTGTAAGATTCTTTAAAATGGGAATGTAGCCATTGTCAAATGCTATTAAACTAGATCATGTACAATCATAATATATTTTCTTAAAATTTTTAGGTGAAGAAATAAAAATAGTGACAGTACCACCTTTTGCAGAATCGGTATCCGAAGGTGATGTGAGGTGGGAGAAAGGTATGTACTGGAAATTCTAAACAAATAAATACCAAGACAGTAATTTCTTGTACCTAATCATGATCTCTCTTTAGCTGTAGGAGATGCTGTGGCAGAAGATGAAGTCGTCTTAGAAATAGAAACAGATAAGGTAGTAAATCTTTTTAGTGTTCATTTAACGTTTTAGCGTTCGTGGGTCACCATGTAACTGAATAAAAAGAACTTATTTTGTTGATTCCAGACATCAGTGCCTGTTCCATCACCAGCATCTGGAATAATAGAAGAGCGTTTTGTTGAGGATGGAACCACAGTCAAAGCAGGACAGCAGTTATTTAAGCTTAAGGTTACTGGTATGTATGTGCCTGGTGCATGGACATTAAAGTTGTAAAAAATTTTCCCAGGTAATTTTTGTAAAGCAGATATTTTTATTTCAAGGCGCATTGTTTAAGAACTGTAACATGCAAGTCTGCCCAACTAAATATTTAGAGTATGCTGATGTTACAGGAAACGTCGATGAGACAAAAAAATAAAATACTAAAAATCAACACCTCTTGCCCCCATAACCTCCACATAGCAGGTGGCAGTTCAGAAAACGTTTTGTAAGGATAAAGTACAGTACATCAAATTGAATAAAAATAGCAGAAATGCAATTTTTATTAAAGTTAAAAAGATTTTGAAAATTACAAATCGTTTTGTTTTATTTTTTCATCTCTTTCACTTTAGTGAAATTTCTCAGACATGGATGAAGTATTTTTACTACACAAATTGCAATATTAAATTATGTAAGTATTACAAATAACTTGAGAAAGTATATACTGTTGCAACACCACTCGTTTTATATTTCGATGTCTGTTTAGCATTTTTTCCACAATTTTTATTTTTGAAGTGTCAGTGACTTTGTGGAAAAAGAAATATATATTGTTCCCTCCTTGCAATGTCTCTTTATCTTCTGAGAAGAAATTGTAACACTGTTGGTAATTTTTAATAATTCATAAGTTTTAATGAAAATAGCACTTGAGCCATACAATTTACTGCACCTGTTACGTGTGCGGCCAGGTCATCGCTCTGGGTAGGCAAACAGCAGGGACACTAGATAGGAGTTTTAGGTGCCACCCTTGGAGGACCTTGACCTGCCTCGGCCATTTCTTTAGATAATGGTAATAAAGCTGAACAGAAGTTCTCGACTATGAAAGCAACTAGCTTTGACTAGCTTTTGTTTCACACCAACGAAGTTTTAATGCTTGGAATGTTGTCATCAGTGCTCACTGTAAGCTTTTGCCTTCAACTGTTTATTGCTTAAGGGAGGGGAAGCAAGGTTATCGATCAAGAAAAGTTGTATGAGTAGTACATAATTTTGGAATAACAATTCAGAATTTCATGATAACTAGTAATATTTTGAAAAAGCCGTACATGAAATCATTTGAAGTGCTAATACTGACAAATAGATTGCATTAAGAAAAAATGTCAGTGTTCAATAATGAAACTGTAGGAGAGGTTCGAAGGAAGCAGGTTTTGCCTGTATTAAAATAAAAGAAGGTATTAAAAAAATCTAAGCCATTATCAAGAACATTTTGAAAATGTAATGCAAGCTTCGTTTAAATGTACTACGCAAAACGGAAACTGAAAAATTTGTAAGGCAGAAGGATCAAAGAATATCCATTTTGAATAAAATTCAGGGTGGTGGTAATTCGCACAGTTGTGTATTGCACCACTTTACTGTTTAATACTGGAGATAACCTGTCAAAAAGAATGGGAGGAAATCAAAATCTAATATTAATTCATTTTAATGAATATTGGAACATAATTTAATTTCTGGAATAATAAATTTAGTTTTGTTTCATTTCAAAATTTCCTTTATTATTAGACTATTTGTGATTGTTGCCATGTCCCATAAAGGATTCTTCATACCATAAGTAATATGCAAAAGCACATACACACCAAACAAAAATGTTTCAGTTTTGCTTGAATTGTTCACATGTTGATCACAACATGACAGAGATGCAGAAAATTATTTTGTAGATTATACCTTTGGACCCCAGTTTCAAAGTATCATTAAATGACTGGTACTTGGAGATATTACCGTTTTGGGGATAGGATACATCATCCTTAAGTTGGATAACATTTACAGAAATTATGGTCCAACTAGCATAATAAACAATATATTCACAATGATTCTTTTGACTTCTTTTCAAAGTCTGTTAATTATCAAAGTATAATTTAAAATTAGTGTATTTTAAGTGCATTAAAGTTATGAAAGTACGTCAAGTAGAACACGTAATATTCTACAACAAATCAACATATTAGAGGAGTGTGGGCAGCTAACAAATATGGACAATTACTATGGATGAAATATAATAGATGGCATTAGTGTTTATTGCAAACTTTTATTGGTGGTCTTCTTTGAACACACTGAATTAACTGACATACAAAAATATTGTGATAATGTTGATTTTTTATCAATTCCACTTCCTGTTCTTGATTTCATCATTTATAGAACCCCCTTTCTGTTAAAGGAAACATGATCTTTTTAATGGGCACTGAAGAGGCCAGTTTGGACTGTTCATTTAATTATGTTAAATTGTTTAATGTATTTTGAAACGTATGACTTGCTTGCATTTTAGGAGCTGCACCAGCAAAGGCTAAAGCCGCTCCCCAATCAGCTGCTGAAGCTCCAGCTGCAGCCCCAGCTGCACCCCCCCCCAGCCGCTGCTGCTGCTTCTCCCCCTACTCCTGCAGCTGCACCACCCCCCACCCCCACCACCACGACCAGCTCAAGCTGCTGCCCCAATGGCATCCATTCCCGTTGCAGCAATACGACACGCCCAAGCTATTGAAGCTGCCACAGTGAAAGTACCTCCTGCTGATCCAACAAAAGAGATATCTGGAACTCGTTCTGAGCAACGAGTTAAAATGAATCGAATGAGACAGCGAATTGCTCAGAGATTGAAAGAGGCCCAAAATACTAATGCAATGCTGACAACTTTCAATGAAATTGACATGAGGCGAGTATGAATAATGTACTGTTGACATAAAAACAGTTTAAACATAAGTATAAGAATAAACGCAAAGTATTTTTCTTAAAAACATTTGCTTTTCTGCAGTCATATTATGGACTTCAGGAAACAACATTTAGAAGCATTCCAAAAGAAGTACAACATGAAGTTTGGCTTCATGTCTGCTTTTGTCAAAGCTTCAGCCTTTGCTTTGCAAGATCAACCTGTAGTAAATGCAGTCATTGATGGAACTGATATTGTGTACCGTGATTACATAGATATTTCGGTAGCTGTGGCCACACCAAAGGTATTTTTTTTATATATTTGTGGTTATTTAGTAAAAAGTCTGCTGTTTTGTGACCCGCAATTTTTGTTCAATAGGGCTTGGTGGTACCAGTTCTGCGAAATGTTGAAGGCATGAACTTTGCAGACATTGAACTAGGTATTGCTGCTTTAGGAGAAAAAGCTCGTAAAGGTGCTCTAGCTGTGGAAGATATGGATGGTGGAACTTTCACCATTAGCAATGGAGGAGTATTTGGGTCTCTCATGGGAACGCCTATTATTAATCCCCCACAGTCAGCCATTCTTGGAATGCATGGGATATTTGATAGACCAATTGCAGTGAAAGGACAGGTAAGTTAGAGAAGTTCAAAAGTTTACCTTGCTGTTATTTAATCACATACTGCTTATTGGTCACATGAGTCTTTAATCCCGGTTAACACACCACTCTACAGGTTTGTTAAGTTCACTTGTATGTTAAGAAATTAGCACCCTTAGCAATGGATTTGAACGTCCTTGGCAACGAAAATAAACTACCAATGGTTTTATCTTGTGTCTACTGTTTATTAAGAAAAAACATAGCAACATACAAGATAATTCAGAATAAAAGTACATATTAGTTTTTGGGATAATGATTGTTAATTGTAATATTATTAATAGTACATTTGGAAAAATGTACATTGGGGAAATTAACCTCGTTTCTTGGCATTCCACCAAATGAAACTCTTCTCTGGTAATCATATTTACTGACAATGTCAAGGTGTCACCGCTGGAAGTCGATGCACCAACTTCCTCACCGAAAGTCATTTCTTTAGGTATCTTTAGGTTCAGGAGAATTATTTGCGTCCATCTTTTTGTTGAACTTCGATATACAAATATTGTTTAAATAGATATATCACAGGGAACACCCCACAGTATCGTAATAACATGCCGCAGCAACATAATTCATTTGTTTACTATCACAGTAATGTAAACTTTTGCATAAATAATGAGATTTTATGGGGACTGATACAATGCTGAACATACCATGAAATATTAGTGTTATTACTTAACACTCGTAACATTACTAGGTATGTTTATATCTATTATAAAACAATATTTGAAGAAAAGTAGTTTTTTGCATTAACCTGATTACTGAGTATTCACATAAATCTTCATGAATATAATTAAGCTAATCAAGTAACACTGCTTGAAACCTCGTGCCACCATAGATTGCCTTGATAATTAACCCCAACTCCATATAGAATTGTTGAAGTGCCATTTGACTGATATTTTGTCATGAACATAATGAGGGAAATCCTTCAGGACCAGATTAATAATGAGAGTTGATGAAAATGATTACCACGGTAATACCTCACCTACTCCCAGTAACTAAAGAATAATAATCATGAATTTACATATAGCATGATGCTTGTTGAGTAATTTGATTGATATTATAGAGCCTGCATTTATTTCATTAATTAGTATACTATTCAGTGTTTGATGTTTAAAATTGTAGGTCCTGGAATACACCCCAAATTAATTATTACTTAATAGAAATAATTATATATTAGTGTATAATTTTATAATTATAAATCACATTTAATAACAATAGTAACAGCAGTAGCACTAGCTCTATGTAACTTTAATAATAATAATAATAAAAATTAAATAATTATAATATTATAATTTTTATAATGATTTCTTCCTGAACAGTTGTTGGATCTTGGCTGTCCGGGTCAGGCCGCGTCAATGGCTGTGTTGCTGATGTTTTGACCATCTTTTAGTGGTCTTCCTCAGGGCTGGTCTTCCTGAACTGTGACAGCCAAGATTGTTTATATGATTGTGGCCGTGGAAGCCTATGACTTCACAGTAAAATATTCACATTTTCAGTCAAAATTGAAATGACTTTGATTTTCTCTCGGAGTTCCTGAGTATACGATGAAACCACTGATGCCTCTCAGATAGCCAGAAGCTGTCAAGTTTTCTTTCAATTTCTGTGTGCATTGGGAATTAATAATACAGGTAGTCAGAATGCACGTTTGCGAAGTCCCTTTATACTGGAAAATTTATTTTCGACAAATGTCCTCCCATCTGTGAACAATACTAGTGCCAAAACAATGCACAGGATTTTCAGCAAAATTGTTATTTTGTATGAATTTGGCTGATGTCATGGCACATTGAAATTGATACGGATAATTTAATTTTGGGGGCACTTTTCATTAATGTACCACAACATTTTCAAAATTTTTATTCTTTCATTATTTTGTTCAGAGAGAAGAATATATGCTTATAAAAATGGATCCAAATATGATTTTTATTGAAACCACTGAATCTTGCGAAAAGTTAAAATTTTTTTCAATCCCCTCCACAAACTAATTTTTTCATCATTGACATTTTTACTTTCTTGTATAAATTTGTATATACATGAGTAATGTACGTAGTATGGAGAAAGTTATGTAATGCTACAGAAAATTGATTTCGAGATTTGAACAGAAATACACGTTTTGAGATCCCCTTCTTTTTTTTCTCTCTCTCTCTCAAAACGTCAGTCTGTGAACACAACTAGCGCCTGAACTACACATATGATCTTTTCCAAATTAAAAAACCCCTGTCCCTCTGACTCTAGTTGAAGCTTTGAAACTTTGAAAAACATTCTTTAAAATTTGGGGATACATTACATGAAGCCGCCTGGACAGTTTCAAAATTTTCTCAAAAACTGCTCAAAATTTTTTCTTTAAATTTCTTGTAGGAATAGAGTAAAATTCACTTATGAAGGTGGCATAGGTCTGATTTTTCAGATTACTCTGAATTTTCGAAAATTGCACAAGTTTGACTTTTTTTGACGTCTTCCTACAATTATAGAGGACTAAAATTGAAAACAGATTTTTCCTTCAGATGAAATTCGTTGTCCATAAATAGATCATTCATTAAGGTTATGTAGACTTTTTTTTGAAAATTTTAGTAGTTTTCGTGCAATAGAGTGGGAAATATTTGCGATTTTAAAAAATTACAAAAACTCGATTTTCTCAAAAATTGCTCCAAATTTTTGCTTTAAATTTTTGGTAGGGGTAGTACCCAATGCACCTTATCTGGTGACATAAAACGCCATATTGCTCTATTCTTTTGTTTTTTCAAAAATTACGAAAATGTAATTTTTTTTACTTCTCTCACATCGGTAGTATTTACATTAGAGGTGATTTCTTCACATTATTAGATTTATAAGTACATGTGCTTTAATTAATGTCAAATAAAGTTTCTTGAAAACTCAATAGTTTTCTGTAAAAATGAGCTCAAAATTCCCCATTTTCAGAAACGCTCAAATGCCATGTTCTCAAAAATGACTCCAAATTTTTTCTTCAAACTTTTCCAATGGATAGTGCTAATTGCAATGTCTAATATGACATTAAGTTCATTTTGGTGTATTCTTTTGATTTTACAGAAATCACACAAATGTAATAGTTTCGAAATATCTCTCGCGCCGTTAATATTCACATTTCTATCAATTTGTTTACATTATTATATTTGTGAGTGGAAGTGCTTCAAATTTTTTAAAAACCTGTGAAAAAGAGCTTCAAATTTCACATTTACACTAATGTTTAATCACTATTTTCTTAAATGGCTTCAAAATTTTCAATGAAAATTTCTTTTTTGGACAAAGTTTTACTCTTCTTTAATATTCTTGAAGTCATAATCCGGTTCTACTATTATGAAACTGAATAGTTGAGAAAATGACCAGAAAATGTGCTTTCGGTGATATAGATGGCAGCTGGCCAGAGAATGGAACAGGACGTTATAGCCAGTCCACACCAAGGAAATTAGAAAAATTTGCCAAATTTGCCATGAGAAAGTCTGTGCCATTCTGTAGCATCTCTAGTTTCCTAATAAAATCTATTCTTCAAAATTTGAGCTTTAAATATTGCTGTGTACAATTTTTTGTTAGTAAGTGTAGATTTCATACAACTATATGTAACAAAGGCAGTTTTTAAAAACTAATGTAAACAAGATGTTCATGAAGACTGCTCCAAATTTTGTTAATGATCTTGGCTGTCTGTGTGACGCCGCATCGCAGTGTGTGTTGCCGATGTTTCGACCGTTTTGTCGTGGTCTTCCTCAGGGCTGGTCTGCACCGGAGTGATCAGCGCTCAGGATTATATATGCCGGCCAATTGGACCATTCGGGCGCAGACCAGCCCTGAGGAAGACCACGACAAAATGGTCAAAACATCAGCAACACAGCCTTCAATGTGGCGTCACCCGGACAGCCTACGACTTTACTGCTCAAAATTTTGGTCGTAATTTGTTGCAGAATTAGTTCAAGTTTGCTTAATATAATGGAATAGGTCCTATTTTCATTCTGGAATTTTGAAAATTGCCAAAAAATTGCAATTGAATTTTTCATAACAAGTCTTACACTTATAACATTAAAAGAATGTTTTTTAATATAATGCAAAAGATATTAGATTTCCAGATATTTTCATGTGTACATTCTGGATTATATTAGGACTGTTTGTAGTTTTTGTGAAATTTCTAGATGAAATGCTTAGGATCACAGTGATATTTACAAATAATTTTATCACAAGAAACATGGTTTGCTAGTATCTTACAATACACTAAATTCAGTGGCTAAACTTTTGAAGTTTCAAGATAATAAAGATATAATAATTTTTTAACGCTGGCTGTCCATTTGGCTTTGTGTTCTTTTTAAGTGATGACCAAAGTGGTAGTGGCTTAGAAGTTGCAATATTATATTACGAAACTGTTACCAATAATACAAGAAGGTATGTGCTGTTGTAGCACCACTAATTCTTTCTTGTATATGGAGTATAAATGTATAATTAACTTACGAAATTCTGCAATCATTGTCGAGATTTTGACAGAAATATGTTTTGGAGGTCCTTGATACCGAAAAAGTGGGTTTTTCAAAATGTTCTTCCTGTCTGTGATCAACATTAAATGTAGCACCAGAATCACACTAAGGATTTTAGGGAAAATGGATATTCCTCAATCAATCTCACTGAACTTGCAACCTTGTGAATTTGAAATGGACCTTCTAATTTCTGGAGGTGGCAGTTTCTACTTTCCCACATCGCTTCATGATAACTCTTGTAAAATATCAATTTGTTTGTAAGTATAGAGTTGCAAATGTGATTCTAATGTTCCGATGAGAGTTACTGCTGCCAAACAGGGCTGATGCAACATTTTATAGAGTAACGAGGCTGCACATGCACTCAAAAGTTCGTGGTTCCCAAAATATTGACATTTAGGGTAAATAGCCAGTTGCTACTATTGGCTTGTAACGAATTTATACATTTCAAAAATGCAATGTACTTACTAATTTTGTGTGCTTAATTTTTCTTTGAAACTTTCCCATTTCCACAGCAGCAGTTATATATTATTAGGTGAAGAAACTCTTAATTGCCTGGACATTTATTTATAGCTATTGAATGAAATTAAAATCAAACAGTACATACACTCGCTAAGAAATAAGTAAAATACACATGATTACTGTGTGCATTAAGTCCAAACAGAATTGAAATAATTTTCAAGGTAGAGCACTGATGCATTTTCCTGTCCCTGAATGATCAATAAAGAAAATGTCCCCCACAATATTACATAGTTTAACATACATGTACTCTGGGATAGGGAATTTTGCAGATTTTTACATTTGAGTGGGCAGAAAATTTAATTTTTCATATGATTGGTTTAGCAATTTTAACAGAATTACTGTGTTTGAGATTTGTGTTAGTATGTTTGGCTTTTCTGTACTTCTAACTTCTTCACTATTTGTCATATTTCTTTATATAATTATATTCAAATTGCATAGTGATATACTAACATGATATACTTCATTGAGCATCCATGTTCAATTTAACTCTGAGCTGGACTAATTATGTTTTCTATTTATCACTGTTACTGTAACTTGACACTAATTGCAGTCATTTTTCATTTCTCTGAATTCAAATTCATTCTGTGTTAATTCTTTCTGTTCTTGTCTTGTCTTTGTTTGTAAGTAGCCTTCTGGTTTGTTTTCATATAAGGCTGTTCTAATTGGCTCTTCTAATAATTGTTGAGAATTGTCATCTAGTATAGAAGACTAATTTTTCAACTGTTTTAATTATTTACTACCATAGTTCCAATTTAAGAAATATTTAACAGGGTTAAATATTTGAATTATTGGATTGTCTTTGAAATTGACTTTTATTTGTAAATTTTATATTAAAGGTCAAAGGGACGATAAATTACTTAAAATCTATTATAAAAGTTTTTATTCAGAGTAACCCAATTTTACATTGCTTTTCCTTAATAACTAACATATAGCTCAAATTTGTTACAAATTTCAATCACTTTTACTGTAAAACTATTTCAAGTATGCAGCAAGTGATCAGAACATAGTAAATTCATTATTCCCTTCAATTGAGTTTGAAGCAAATTTGTAATCTCTTTTAAACTTCCAGAACATAATTTTAAAAATATGCTGAATCATAGAAATTGAAGTTCATTAAAATAATTGAGAAAATATAATAATCCTACTAGAAAATGTTAAATCCTATGACATGATCAGTTCACATGGATTATGTTCTATTGCGGAATTATTGTTTTGATCTGTTGCTCTTCAAATAATCTGCAATGAGATATTTAAGAGAAGAGAGATATTAAGAGAAGTGGTTACGGCTAGAATGCAGATATCCTTGGATAACACCTAAAAAGTTGTCATTTATTCCTAACACTATTGTCTCAGGGTAAAATTTATTTCGAAAAAGGTTTCTTTCTTTTTTTTTCCTTTTCTAAGAACAATTTACATGATTCATCATTGTCATCATCATCATCATCATCATCATCAGGAATCCTTATATCTCAAAATTAAGAATGAACTTAAATTTTTCAGAAATTTAGCCCTCTTAAGGAGGAAAATGTTAAATTCTTATGTTCATCACATGAAACTTCTTTCCAAAAATATGGGGAAGAAAATTGGAAGAATATATATTTGAATAGATTAGTGCTTAAAACAATACAAGACTAATTTTTCAACTGTTTTAATTATTTACTACCATAGGTAGAGTACATAATGTTACAAAAATAATATTTATTGAGTCACATATACAATTTCAATCGTGTATGACGAGTCAGATATGATGTATGCAGGTGCACAAGTTTTCTGGGCTCCAGATTTTAGTTTTCTCCTACTATTCACTGTTATGAGTAAAGGTAAAGTAGTATTTTAAATATAAGAATATAAGGAATATTCAGCTCCATGTGAAAGAACTGGAAGCAACATTGTTTTGATTTTGAAACACACGGCTAACAATTTTTACCCCTCCACTCCTCTCATGTATACCAAAAGGGAGCTCAAGAAGACTTGGGCAGACTGAAGTTACAGTTATTGTCAAAGCAAGGGGGCTACCTTAGCATTTGTAAACTAATGCTCATTAAGTTTTTCTGAACTATTTTTCTATAAGTTCTTTAGCCAAATGTGCTTTCGGTAAATGTTTTATTCAGGAAGTTAAAATCATTGGTAAATTTGAAAACAAGAATCAATAATATTAAAATATTTGTTTGGAAGTTGGGCAGTTGCTTTGCTGACATGTTTTCATATTATTCTTGAATACATATTTATGAGTTTATAATTTGTTTTGATGATTCCTAGGTTGTCATCAGACCCATGATGTATGTTGCTTTAACTTATGATCATCGTTTAATTGATGGCCGTGAAGCTGTTCTTTTCCTGCGCAAAGTCAAAGCTGCTGTTGAAGACCCACGTATTATGTTCCTAGGACTCTAATTGAGCCCAGGAAGTGTGAACAACCAAATACATTAAAAACAAATGGTGGTTTGTGGTTTGTGAGAAAATGAGCTGTTGGCATCATGGTGTGTGTAGGATAAAGGAAAATGAAAACCAATAGTGAAATTTAGTAATTCATATTTAAAGATGTGTTTTTGTTGAGAATTATACTAGAGATCAAAATTCTGGTGTGGTATAAAGTAAACAGGCATTATGATTACTTTTAATGTTGAATATCTGATAGTATTGCTACCTTAGGCCTGGCTGCTCTACGTTCAGCTTTGAGCAGTTATTTGTACAACTATTATTTACATTAAAAATTAAATGATGTTTTCAATAATGTCTGACCATTTTCAATTTTGAAAGTAAGTTCTTTTCATTTTTCCTTCTCTACTGGTTTAATTTGCCTGGAAATTGGGACGTGGTAACTTTCAGTAATACGGGGATATGCTGCTTTTTTAATTAAATGGTGATTATAAAAACGTATGAATTGTTTACATAGTAGTGGTAGAAGATGTAACCCTGAAAAGCAGCAACCAATAACAATTTTAAAAGGTTTTACATCTTTTAGAAGGCTTGGTATAATAGAACTTGCAGAAAAACAGAGTACTTGCAAAGTTCATTTTTAACTAAATTGGCATGTAACCAGAATCCTGACCAACCAGGGTCTTGCAATGATGTATTAAATTTTTTCCTTCTATCGATTCTGAAGCTGCATACTAAATGGGATTAATTAATACTTGTTATTCTTATATACTCTATTCACTTCAAAAGAATTGTATTATTAGTTGATTCTAAAATACTGTTGGTTCTTTCAAGGGAGAAATACTAAACACAGTATGAAAAATTTGTGACAAATTCACTTTCTCTTAAATGTTGTCAGTTGATGTGATAAAATACAAAAACAAACAGAAGTGTGCACTCCATCCATTCATTAAATTTATGTAAGTTAATTTATTTATCACTGATTTTTGTCAGTAATTTGAGGTTGTGATTGAAGTAGATTATAGTTTTGGGCTTCGCACCAGCAAAAAAAAAAGAGAATTTTAAGTATGTTGGGTTTAATTGAATGTCATATTTAAGTATTGCATATAATATATAGAATACTTGATAAATAATTTTAAACTAATATGAAATAAAAATGTGTAAATATTGACCTAAGAAATTTTTTTTATAGATTTATAATGTCAATTGAATACAAATGAATGTGCAAGCATACTAATAGTATTTTGTTCTCAGTCAAAATGCACATTGTAGACTTTCCATAAAAACAAGCAATTAGATTTCATTTCATGAAGGAAATGTATTTCCATTTGCTGATCAAGAGCCGCCACAACTGTACCTCACATTTTAGTGGTTTTATTTCTTATCCAACTTTGTTACATACTTACATTAGTAATTATTTGAAGTCGGAGTACTTAAATTTTCAAGTTTCAGTGTAATGAACTGTAATACAAATAATTAGTCAAAATAACTAGTATCCTTTCAATGACATTAAAAATTGTTCTATGGATACTGTAGTGAACACTTCTACTGCTACTATACTTAAACACTGTGATGAAAAGAGGGGAACAACTACAAAAGAAAACTGAAAGATTTGTTAAAGCAAGTTTGAACTATGTGTATTACAAAATTTCTTGATTGTCTCTCATCTTTTATTTTTACTTTAATATATGAAAAAACATTAATAATGAAATGTAACTACACCAACACAAGTTTTTATTCCTAAAACTGTTGTATATATCAGCTGTAAAATATACTCTGTACCACAAAAAGAAACGTTAGTGTCTATTTTTCTTTGTTTTATCATTTATTTTGTAATGGTATAAAATATCTTGGCCTTGATTGTGAACCTAATAGATGTGGAGGATAAGGTCTTTTTGTGATTAGTTGTAGAAACCCCTAAATTTTTTTTTAATTTTTACTGTGATGTAACATATCATATGATTGTTAAGAAATAAAATAAACCATTTTACAAAGATATTTTGGACCGGGCAGCAAGACGAAAGCACGTGTTGAAGAGAGATCTGTGCCGCTTTTCGGGCTCTTTGACAATGCGTGATCAAATGGCGGGTGCAGACAAGCAGCGAAGACTCAGCAGGCGCGGGGGTGGCCCTTCAAGAAAGGAAACGACAAAAAAAGGGAGGCACTCGCAACCAGGCAAAAGTGCTTCCGGGTATAATTGACCGTGTGATGGGTCAAGAGAATAGATTTACGGATCTCGCGGCGCAAACGCATCTGGCGGACAGATGCGCTAATGCGTCAAGTAGCATTAGTACCTTCGATTCACAGCACATGTTACGATATACAAGGGGACGTGTAAACACGTGTAAACTTGCACAGCGGACGGAGACTCTGACCTACTTTGGGAGCCAGCCAATGAGAAGCACTGGGCCAGTACATATCAAATCTTACACGATTATTGGATTAGAGTAAGGTTGATTTTTTTCGTGTTTCCGGGCGCGTCAACTACTTTGGTCGTTAGTCCCGTTAGTATAGTGCATGTTTTTTTTGAAATGGCGGTGATCTACCCCCCTGGATGGCGAGATCCGGCGCCGACCTATCGTCGGCTAGTTGGGTTTCCCCATATCCAGGCCTCTCCCACCAGCGGGGCACCGCCCCAGCCGGGCCAAGCTCTAACTCCCAACCGGACTCCCGGAATATGTGGTAGTGTAGTGCATGTTAGTGTAAGGGTAGAGGATAGGACAAGGAATAGGAAGGACAGATCGCGCGCGGTCAGTGGCCCTTTTGGTAGGGTACTGCTCCGGTATTCGCCTGGTGTTGATCGGAGAAACCACGGAAAACTCCCGATCAGAGCAGCCGGCCGCTAGAATTCTCCTCCAGACAGTGACTGAATTCGACCTAGCTGAAAAGCTAGTGTCGAAAATCCTGCCGCCGTCAGGACTCGGACCTAGGAGGCGCTGCACTGAGCTACCGCTCCCGGTGATTAGAGTAAGGGCAGGGGTATGCCGCAGTAGCTGGACAGGGTGCGCGAATCGAGGTGGTGAAGGTCTTCGGACGAAATGGGGATTCGAAATAGGGCAGTCAGCGAGGTTGACTCGGAAAACTGCGTTCAGAGGGACGTTTACAAAAATATCAAGGCTGAGAATCTATTCTTTTGAAAAATTACTCCCTGAAAATCGAACTTTCATTCGCGTTCCATAGATTTGGTTGCAAATATTTCTCAAATAAAAACATCAAAGGTAGGTAAATAATATTTCGATTTGTAGCTCAGAGTATATTTAATCGTTTGTACATTTCCTTTCCGCATCACGAAACTCGTAAATGTTAACGAAACAAATTGCGAAGACAAAATATGTCACTCGTGCGTGTGTGTATGTGAGATTACAGGGTCAAACTTCAACCATATTCCCTTTCGTTGCAATTGAAATGTTTTAAAATGCTGTCTTGTTCTTACAGCCATTAGACTCAGAGCTCGATTCTTGTTAAGTTTAAAATTGACCTTTGTTAGTATCTTCTGTGAACTGTTTGTATCTACTGTTAACTTATTTATATCGTTCATTTCAATGAGGGATACTTTGGAATTTTAATCAGAGAAAGAAAAGTTCAGTTCTGATAAATCAATGAAAGTATATTTCATTCTAAAAGTTAATATTGATGTTTGTTCCTGTGTCCTAGTGAAGATCACGGATTGATGTAATTGCACATGCCACCCTTTTCTGGCTCTCTCCTCCCTGTAACAGTCTCGGCGCCGTGAAGGCCATCTTCCCCAGAGGCGACTGTTGTAAGGACCAAAGGAAATTTGGCCTGTTTAATTTAAAACATGTCAAAGTATAATTTTCTGACCAAACTACTACCAACACATTAACAAATTATAACTCATTGAATATTTCTTTATTTTCTCGCACTTCCTAATAAGAGAGTTATGTTATCGTGCATCGGAAAACAGCGAATTTTCAGCAGAAAAACTTATTGTCGGGTCCTGGAAACGCAAAAGTGGATAAAGCCTGATGCTACATTCAGTAAATTACTCCCTGTAACACTCTTACTCCCCTACTCTTTATATATATATATATATATATATATATATATATATATATATATATATATATTTGGTTATTTATGATCGCTTTATAACAGCTCAGGTCATCAGCGACCTCATTGTGTTTACATCAGTACATTACATTTCAAGGTTACAAATAGTTAAATAATTATATCAATATATCATAACAAAAATTGCATCATTATTATATTACGTTCAACAATTTACTTATTTCTAGTAGTTTCAATTTTTTTTTACAACCTTCTTCTGATTTGAACAGTGAATATAAGCTGCCTTCTATGTTTAATGATTTCCATAGATTAACAAGTCTTTGGCAGTCAAGAATAAAATGAGAAGTAGACACGATAGCACCACATTTAGGACAGGGTTCAGGGTTGGATTTTTTGAACAGATGACAGTATTTTAGGTTAAAGTGACCGATCCTTAATCTTGTAATGACTTCTCTTCTTTTGAAGTTTGATTTCGGTAGACCTGGTTCCAGAATGGAGTTTCTTACTCGATGTAGCTTTGTAGACTCCATCTTCCATTGTGAGTTCCAATACTTTTAACAGGAGTCCTTGAAAAGGTTTCTTATATCTTTCTGGGTGCCGTGGATTTGCTGTATAGCATTTGGTAATGATGTTGCCATTTTGGCAGCAATGTCTGCCTTCTCATTTCCAGTAATTTTCTTATGAGAAGGAAACCAAACTAGTTCTATTTTGACTCCTTTTGTGTTTTGGGTAAATATAAGTTCTTGGATAGTTTGGATTATTGGATTGCTGTGTATCGGTTTTCAATGGCTCTAAGGGTTGACATTGAATTTGAAATGATGACAGTCCCCTACTCTTCTGGTGTAGCCAGAATCCGTTTCGAGGCTCATTGTTATCGAAAAATCCATTGACGACAAAACGTCCGTCCGTGTTCAACGCTAGCGGTTGAACCGTTTAGCCATTTTTCTCCGACATTGATATCCCCCGATCAATCTGAATGAACTCGAGGCTTTGAGAGTTTCAAACGGATATTTTGATTTTTGAGGGTTCTTTACATAACCCTCAAAACATTTTCAAAATTTTCTCAAAAATAGCACCAATTTTTTGGATTAAACTTTGTCCTCAGATAGGGTAAAGGGTGCTTGAGAGAATAATGCAGGTCTCATGTTTGTTCACATACCAATTTTTTCGAAAATTGCAGAAGTGTAATTTTTTGGGCGTCTTCCTACAACTATAATATTCAATAGATATTTTTTTCTTAATAAAAATCGATTCTTAGATCTTCAAAGGCCAAAATTTGAAAATATGTTTTCACGTAATTTTGCGTGAAATATAAGCAATTAATTTTTTTAGACCATTTTTTTCTCTAGAATGGTACCGAAGATATTCTTTAAATTTTCTCCACGTATGTATCAAGTGTGAGATAGTTGAATATTCACATTGTGGGTGCAAATGATGAACAGTATTGCAGCGGCGGCTCGTGCTTAGGTTGCACGGTTGCACCACCCCCAGAAAATGAAAAAGATCTCATAATATCTTAGGAATATACATTTCCTTTTAAAACATTATTAAAGATATTGCAGCAATGCAGATGTATATGAAATCATTTTGAAACCAAAGAGCGTCCAACTGGCGCTCTCTCCCGAGTCTGGTGCCTAGTCAGGAATTGCACCACGCTCTTGGCTGTATTAATGGATTCACTGCAATTTGTGTTTGGCCTTTCAATTTAACACGGACAACATAGGCCTTTTTGATTGGGCAACCAATTTAGTGGCGCTCTCTAAAATAATGTTTGTGTGAAAAGCATCGAAGCAATAGTGCTTGTTGCGATATGCTGTAGTCGAATTTAAATGCCCAGTGGAAATCAAAGCCAGAACCACGTGCGCGGGAGGTGTGTATATGCCTTTCGCGGACCCAACGCATAAAATTATGTAAGTAGTGTTTCACTATAGACTTTATTTCACTTTGTTTTATTTAATTTGAATTGCAAACATTTTTATTATATATTCGTATTCTGAATTTTGGACATTACATTTCCGTCATTCGATGGAGGTGCAACCTCCAGTCTGTTGGGGCACCAACCGCCACTAGTCTATTGCATTGGAGAGGCGCAAAGGCCGCGTTGTTTACATCAGCCATGACGGACCGATTCAAAGTCGTAAACGGGGTCCTGGAGGAACGTCAAGGCGGCGAGGCACGTGGAAACGGAGAAGCGACTCGCAGAGCGAGGGCTGGTCGGCAAAAAGGGGCGGTCGGATTGAGGGATGACGTGGCTGCGGAGAGAGTACTTGGCGGCATGGAAAAGATATGCGCCGAGACGAGATGTTCGAAGAGTTCGATGGCGAAGCCGTTCGGAAACGGCCTGCCCGCCATGTTAGCTTTGTGCACAGTTTAATGAGTGAGTGCAAAGTGATACGGAAGGAGCTGTGGACACTGTACGACGCTTCCTTTTTCTTCTCCAAGGGATGTAACTGGGACGGATGCTGTTGTGGAGTCATACGGAAAAGGTGGAAATCTGTCCCAGTAAAGAGATGAGTTGAATCGGGGAAGTTTGAAAGAAAGGCCTTGATAAACAAATATAGAAGTCGAGACTTCAGTTCAAATGTAAATGATAAGCTTAACGAAAAGGAGGAAAATTTTGGAGCTGGTTATGTGAGATTACTCTGAACAAAACACACATTTTTTATACATTATTTTCTTTTGGATTTCACTTGACGCTTTAATGTAAGCTTTGTAGTGTTTTCATGCCGCGTTGCAAAATGTTAACATTTCAAAAGTGTAAAATTGAAGACCTAGATTTAGTGTTGTTATGTGCCACTAGTTATGATCTATCCAGTGATAATGAGAAAAATTTATACAGTAATCCCTCGACATCTGTGAAGTCGCTATTCGCGATTAGAAAAATGCTACCGGTTTTAACATTCGCGAGTGCGTCTTTTGGTCGTACTACGAGACGCATTCGGAAAGTAAGTATACCTTTCTTTTTGCTTTGAAACTACACGTCTTTACGTGGGGAAAGCGCGTATATGTAATAGATCTTTGACGTATCAATCATGTGCCGACCGGACAGGTCCCGCCGAGTGCCAGTAGCGCGACAACAGTGACCCGAAATGGGGCGCTTATTCGTTCTCCCGCCGCCTGGGAGGTTCAGCCCGTGATAAAGCTCCTGAATGCATAACACATGGCGCCGATCGAAATTCATCGTCAGCTCTTCTGGCATGCTTCCTGCAGGTGTTGGCATGCTTACTGTGCTGCTCCATCACAATGCTCGTCCACATTCGGCGCGGCAAACAGCAACCGATCTGCAGCAATTCGGCTGGGAGCTGTTTGAACATCCCCAAGCAGTCCTGATCTCGCACCCAGCGATTTTCATCTTTTCCTGAACCTGAAAACATTCCCGTTCTCGCAGAAGGAAAGACGCAGAGAAAGACGAAGGGTTCATTCATTAATTGTTAGTGATTCCGAGCGCGTCAACTACGGAGGTCATTAGTCTCGTAAGTTTGATGCATGTTTTTTATCGTGGGTGGCGGTGATCTCTCACTGGATGGCAAGATCGGCGCCAACCTACCGTCGACTAGCGAGGTTTTTCGCAACCAGGTATCTCCCTCCAGCGAGGCACCGCCCCAGCCGGGATAAGTTCTGAGTCCCAAAGCGGTCTTCCGGCATGTGTGGTAATGTAGTACATGTTAGTGTGTGTGTGTGTGTGTGTAAGGTGCGAAGATAGGACAAGAAAGAGGAAGGAAATATTGCGCGTGGTCCGTTACCCGTTTGTTATGGTACTGTTCCAACATGGTGTTGATCGGAGAAACCACGGAAAACTACCGATCAGAGTCACTGGCCGCTAGAATTGTCCTTCAGACAGCGACTGAATTCGACCTAGATAAAAAGCTAGTGTGGAAAATCCTGCCGCTGCCGACGGGCCTCGAACCTAAGACCTCCCTGTCAGAGGCACTGTAGTGACAGTTGATGCACTGAGCCACCGCTCCCGGTGAAAAATAGCTCAAACATTGCTGTACCTGTTGCCAATAGAGTTTTGCATGTAATTATATTGTCTTTTATTTCGCAAACTAGGGAAACTTACTTTGTGGATGCGCTACGTACTTTTTTTTAAGCGAGCACATTTCCTTTCCTTTATCAGTGTCATCTGGGAAACGAACTCTTCAGGGCCCGGAGCTCAATGTATCACATTCTGCAAATATGTCAAAGTTGTATCAATTCACATTAATTCAATAACACAATTGTAAAATAAATCAATTCATTTACGTCAAATTGGAAGTAATGTTTGTTCATATGAACAGAAAAGACAGGATCTGTTCTGACGCTTCAAAATCCCAATCGGCTAAAGCAAATTCTGTAAATGGAACATTGAATAAACTCCTGCCTCTCCAGACTTATTTGAGGGGGGAATTGAAAACGATGTGACGAGACTTGATAAAGAAGTAAGGGAGGCTTACTCCACGCAAGCGTTCAACGCTCAACAAAAGTTTAAGAGACGCGTTGCCTCAGTGACGCAACACATTAAAAAAACATTTAATGGAAAGGGTATTCGAACATGGAATTAACTTGGAAATTTAAGAGAGAATCGAAGAGCAACTCTCACATATTTGGATATTACAACGAGGAAGGTGACGCAACAAGAAATAACTAAATCCTATATCCAATCACTTTGAACTTTGAAATACTTCTCAAATATTATTTTATTTCTTCTCTTTGGTCTGTTAATTGTGAATTGTTTGTTGTAGCGCTTACTCAGTTCCACTGCAATTGTCAAATTTTTTCAATTGTCAAAAGATAGACTCAACATTCGCGGATTTGACATTCACGATGCTTTTTGGGAACCTAACTCTCGCGAATGTAAAGAGATTACTTCAGTTCCTTTCAAAAAATCAAAACTGAATATGTTTCTCGAAAACTATATTCCCGAGCAATATCTCTACAGCATAACTTTTACACAATTTCAGAGCATTTTCGTATGCTTGCTAAGTAGAGAAAGAAGAGTCAGCATTTTATTAAATAATCTTCCAAATTAAAGCAACGAAAGTCTTGTGGTAAGGTGAATAAAGTATAAAAACTCATTATTTTTCGTTTAAACCTTAATCATTCAATATTCAAATTACAATAGGTTTTAATATTATTCTTACAATTTTGTATTTCATTATTTGTCTTTTCTAATAAACAAAAACTGCGGAAATTAAAAAAAATTTTAAGAAAAAATTAAACTATTAAATTACTAGTTTATTTATACTGTGCAAATTATAAGATAAAATGTTGAAATTTTGGGAAAGTGTGGAGAATTTACAGGGCTACAATTTGTATTTAGCCCTTTTTATGATCTGCTGTCTGAACATGAGATATTCTTAAAAAACGAAGGAAAAATATTTTTTTCTATTTTCCTTTCGTTTTTGTTCTAAGATATCGCATATAAATGCCCGAAAAAAGTCTCAAAATATCTTTATCTATAGAAAATCCCAAGGATAATTTAAGTCAATATTCATTGGCATAATGCTGTTAAAAAAAATTAAACTTATATAAGAAGCAAAAAACCACATTTATTTTCAATTGTAGGAAGTACTTCAGGTAAATTGATTTAAATCCAGTGAAAACTTGTTTTCTGTACCCTTCAATTACGATTTTCAACATATTCTTTTATATTTGCATATCTTATTCCGCTATCCCCTTGAAGTTGAAGATGAGTACCTTATTTATTTTTTATTTATTTATTTATTTATTTATTTATTTATTTATTTATTTATTTATTTATTTATTTATTTATTTATTTATTTATTTATTTATTTATTTATTTATTTATTTATATATTTATTTATTTATTTATTTATTTATTTGTTTATTTGTTTATTTATTTATTTATTTATTTATTTATTTATTTATTTATTTATTTATTTATTTATTTTACGTCAAAAAACAGTTAAAAACTGCGTATGACGTGCTATGGGGAAAAGTGAATTGTGTGCACATTTTCAAAGTCTGTGATCCCTACACTAAGTCATATACTACTTAAATTTTGAATTTTTGAAAGGGAGAAAAACAAAAACTCCCATGTAGTAAAATCTATTTTCAAAAATAAATAAGCAATAAATTTTGAATTTTGAAAGGGGGAATAAACAAAAACTCCCATGTAGTAAAATCTATTTTCAAAAATTAATAAGCAATAAACCCATGTATAAAATCTATTTTCAAATAAATAAGCAATAAATTTTGAATTTTGAAAGGGAGAAAAACAAAAACTCCCATGTAATAAATCTATTTTCAAGGATAAATAAGCAATAAATTTTGGCTCTTATTACTTCCTGCCGCGACAACATGGAAACGATAAATTGAATAATTGTATTTCCCACTGAATTCTAGAAGACGTGCACAGAAAATGAAGTTACATTTATGTCCAGAAGCAAAACAAGGGGCCATCTCAGCATTTGCTCAATGGATCAGGGAAATTGGACGAAAAACCTGATCGAGATGGGGGTCATTTGACCCGGAAGCTGTAGTACAATAGTTGTTACAGGTTGTTTATACTCATTTATTCAGTCCAAGTGGTAAATAATGCATTATGTATCATTGTTAAAATTAATGTTACTTTTCTTGTGATGCTCAGTATAGTCTCTAATTGTATAGAAACAGTTATGCAACAGAAACGATTTCACTTGGGATTTAAACTTTTCTATTGAATTTAATTGTTTATCGTCATCTGGCAAAGTGTTGTAAAATAATGTACATGTATTGTATGTGAATTTTTTGTAATGAGCTGTTGATACTGTCACCTGATGAATATGATTTCTACGTCGAGTGTTATAGTAATAGACTTCGGCATTTTCTGAAAATATATTCCCGCCCTTGAGCAAGTCATTTTTACAAAACCACTGATTCGTAAATAAGAAGACACGGTAATGGTAGAATTCCTAGATTAATGAAGAGAGGCTTACATGAATCACGTGGGTGGGATTTGGTTATTATTCGTACAATTCGTTTTTGTAATCTAAAAGTCTGGGAGTTATAAGATGTATTTCCCCAGAATATTATGACATATCTCAGGCATTTCATCAATAAATAATGTCAACATCTCGGCAGCATTCCCATAATAAATTATATCTCATTGAAATACTATAGTTAGCTACTGGTGTTAAAATAACAAACACTTTCTTGCATTATTTCTAACTTTTGCAATGTTCTAATAGTTCAGAATTCCACGAAAATGTGACCTGCCCCATTCTTTTAAGTGGCTCTTGTTCTATCAAGAAACAATTTGAAGAAAAAATTGGGAGAGGTTTTTGAGAAGTTTTTTTTATAATTTGCATTTACTTCAAAAAGCTTGTGAAAAATAATCGTGTTTTAGAGAATTGTACATAGCCTTTATTACAGATATGATTTTATAGAACAGGTTTGGTTGAAGGCAAAAATCTTTCTTCAATTTTATGATTTTGAAATATAAGCTTTTTGTAATTTTCAAAAATACATAGTTCGCCAGAAATGGGACCAGTACCAATTTTAACCACTCCTTCATACATTCGAGAAAAATATTTAAAGAAAAATGTGGAGCCATTTATGGGGGAAATATTTAATAATTGTGTATATTTCCGTAAAATATAAAAACTCTCTATTTTTGAAAAATTGTACATGAACGTATTTGAAGCTTTGTCTTTTGAGAATGAATTCCATTAAGGAAAAAATCTCAATATTGTAGTTGTGTGGCGTCATACGGCGCTCACGTACAACCTACAGGATGTCCCACTTCGCTGGATTCAGACTCCAGAGTGCTAACCATTTTAATCACTCCTTCGTCTGTGGGGTCATACGGCGTTCATGTACAACCTACCGCCGACGCTGCTGAACTCACAAGAAGACCAAGGCATTGTTCTCATGGCTTTTAAATAACCCTGCGGCACTGCCCGCCGCCGCCCTTGCTTCCGCCCTTCGACGCGTTCCCACTTGTACGGAAACCCCGGTGCGTCATAGCTTCTGCCTTTGTCTACGCATCCGGCTTTGCACACCGCCCGCCACGTGCTTGCCGCCGTTTTAGCTCGACACGACACTACAAAAATTTTGAACTTTTCGCAATTTTCGAAAAATCTGGAATTTCAATGAAAATAAGACTTTTATCGATTGTTTAAGTGTGCATTATGCTACCCGACGGCAAATTTTGAACCAAAAGTTTGGGGCTATATTTGAGAAAATTTTGAAAAATGAATATATATATATATATATATATATATATATATATATATATATATATATATATATATATATATTGAGATGAACCGGTAAGCGCGGCTTGTTCGCAGTAAATTTATTTGCAAGGGACAGGTGTTCTTTTTCGTGAATGGGCTCGGGGTTATTAATCAGACACCACTGTTCCGTGAACAAAATAAACATGAATTATTTATTATTCTACACAAATCACTATTGATTACAAATATCTGTGGTGGTCTTTATCCTTTTCTTTACCTCACCCAGAATCACTGTTAGTTCTTTCGAACTTACACCGATCGAGGAAATATTTACCGTTTAATACTCCCCCCTCGAGCGTCGGCGGCTTCCGGGACTCTCGGGTTGTCTCGTACTCCTTCGCTGTGCTCCCAGCCGATGCGATGCGTTGCGTTTCCGAAGCACTTTCTCCAGCGTAATCTTCCCACGGTGCCTCTGCGCCTCCCCGCTGAACTCTTTCCAGTTCACCCAGATCTACTCGATGTCACCTTCCGCGAGCTGACAAACGCCACTAATTATTCAACGTACAGTTTGCTAGCACGTGTCTCACCATTTCACCAGGCTACTAGTCACGTGGCGTACTCCTCTGCACACAAGTTCTCTCGATCAGTACTACCCCGGATAATAGTTGTTACTCTGGCACTACGTCCGAGCTACTAATGATGGTTATATCTAGCACAACTCGTCCGTCAATCACTTTTGGCAGCGTTCATTCGTTCGCGACACTATTCTACCTTGTTCGAACGCGGAGCAGCCCCAGGTACTTCCTTCCTTACAGGCGACCGGCCGTACACTGAAGCCTCGCGGCGTCTTTTCTCACGCCTTCGGCCAACCGACAACACTTCGCCGCCCGTAACTGTTTCTTGTGGCTCGCGGGCGCCCTCTGGCAACCGTTTTGCCGCGTGCTTACTTGTTGTATCACCGTTTCTTTAGGCAGAAACGCGGTGCGTTTCAATATATATATATACACACACACACACACACACACACACACACGCACACACACGCACACACACACACGTTTCAATTTCGCAAAGCCTCGGTTCCTTCAAATCGACTGAGAAGTATTAATTTTTGGAGAAATTTTAGAGGAGGAATTTCATCGGCTGAAAAACGGTGTTTTCGGTATCAAGGACCCACAAAACATGGATTCTGACTATACTTTGGTTTTTCTAATATGGTGGCTGAAGGTAGTATCTCCAAGATGGAATTCGGCACGACTTTCTTGGTCCTGCCGCAAAATGTCGCATGATCGCGACCGCATCAAGCAATGCTGCAGATCAAGCGACTCTAGCGGCAGGACTGAGAATGACTCAAAAAGTCTTACCGAATTCCATCTTAGAGATACTACCATCAGCCACCACGGTAGAAAAAAACGAAGTATAAACAACGTGTTGGAGGTTTTATGTGTGTATGTATGTATATCTATATGTGTATATATATATATATATATATATATATATATGTGACGTACCTGGTAATCCGGGTGCGTTCCAATAAATTTTGTTTGAAGGGGTGCAGGTACTCTTGATTCGTGAATGGGTCCCTGAGGGTTCATGCAAAGCGAACATTGGAAAAACACAAGGGTTGCTGGACATCAAACAACCTATTTATTGTATCATAATGGGCTTCGTACATTAATCTCCAAACTGTATTGTAACCTATTTTGGTACCAAAACTATAAACTGAGGCATGTTCTAACAATACCTTTACCGCCAATAACCCGCTTCAGTCGTCTCGGGTGATAATGCGCAGGTCACGTCCATTGGCTAGCTTCGGCTCGGCTCGGCATCCCATCGGCCGGTCGGCCATTTTGGTGGGGGTAGGGAACGAAGCGTAGCGACGCCATCATTGTTTCAACTTCGAGTATTATGGTGTTTTCGAATCAGACAGACATTCACAATTCACCGAACACACAAACGAATTGTTAACTGACCTCAGATTCCCATTGTGGCACTGATACACGACACAGTTCGTTAGTTCTTGCCGTTTGGTGTTATTACAGTACCTTGAACACGTAGCGAGTCTCCGTCGCCGACATCAACCTCACGTGCGTTTGTTTCTCCCCTCATTATTATTTCTCACTTTCCAGTTCCGTCACACAACACGCCTTCGCTAGCCACCAGCCTCCTTCTCTTCTCCCGACCATCCACACACCTTCACCGATCTCTCGCTCCGTCTCGCCACCCTCTCGCGCTCCCCGCGACTGACTCGTTAACAACAATGCGGTCGGCTTTCCGCTGCTGCGCCCGCGCTATTCAAACTACACACATTTTGCAGAAACGCGGCGCGTTTATATATATATATATATATATATATATATATATATATATATATATATAATTGAAACGCACCGCGTTTCTGCCTAAAGAAACGGCGATACAACAAGGAAGCACGCGGCCGAACGGTTGCCAGAGGGCGCTCGCTAGCCACGAGAAACGGTTACGGGCGGCGAAGTGTTGTCGGTTGGCCAAAGGCGTGGGAAACGACGCCGCGAGGCTTCAGTGTCCGGCCGGTCGCCGGTAGGGAAGGAAGTACCTGGGGCTGCTCCGCGTTCGAACAAACTAGAATAGTGTCGCGAACGAATGAGCGCTGAAAAAGTGATTGACGGACGATTTATGCTAGATATAACCACCATTAGTAGCTCGAACGTAGTGCCAGAGTGATAGCTATTATCTGGAGTAGTACAGATCGAGAGAACTTGTATGCAGAGGAGTACACCACGAGACTAGTAGCCTGGTGAAATGGTGAGACACGTGCTAGCACTGTACATTGAATAATTAGTGGCGTTTATCAGCTCGCGGAAAGTGACATCGAGTAGATCTGGGTGAACTGGAAAGGAGTTCAGCGGGGAGGCGCAGAGGCACCGTGGGAAGATTACGCCGGAGAACGTCCATCGGGAACGCAACGCATCGCATCGGCTGGCCCCCAGTGGAGCGGGCACAGGCAGACAGCGAAGGAGTACGAGGCAACCCGAGAGTCCCCGAAGCCGCCGACGCTCGAGGGGGAGTATTAAACGGTAAATATTTCCTCGATCAATGTAAGATCGAAAGAACTAACAGTGATTCTGGGTGAGGTAAAGAAAGGGATAAAGGCCACCACAGATGGTTGTAATCAATAGTGATTTGTGTAGAATAATAAATAGTTCATGTTTATTTTGTTCACGGAACAGTGGTGTTTGATTAATAACCCCGAGTCCATTCACGAAAAAGAACACCTGTCCCTTACAAATAAATTTACTGCGAACAAGCCGGGCTAACCGGTACGTCACAATATATATATATATATATATATATATATATATATATATATATATATATTATGACCTAATGGTCATGTAACCATTCAGATTTATAAAAACGATGCCAATTTGAATCGGCCGCGCAGGAAAGACAAGAGAGTCAGACGAACGGTTCCGGGGAGCGAGTCAAACAGAAGAAGGGAGAGAGTTGAGTGGCGCGCACGGAATTGGAAGTGAATCGGTGAGCATCGGGGAATATAGGTGGGGAGAAGTAGTGACAAGGAAGTGAATAGTAACGAAAGACAGTGGATAGTAATATTAGGTCGAGTGAATTGTGACATAAACGTTCGTGAGTGATAAATAATCGAATGAAAATGGAAGCATGTGGCGAGCGAGTGCGCGTGGGCCATCAGCCATGGACAGACCTATAGACGAAGGATTTTGAGAAAACGCATGGTCGTAATAATACTGAGCTCGCACAATAACATCGAAAGCGTGTGACTGGACAGCAAAACACTGGAGTCGAAGCGGCAACCACGTAAACCAGCCAGCGGCAACGCGGGGGGCCCCCACGCCACGCCGTGGCGTGAAGGCCTTGAACAAAAGCAGCTCTGTTCCTGCGCCAAGAGAGTGGGAAATACAGGATGAGTAACCGAACATATAATAGCCATGTAATTCAAGTGAATTCAGCACAGCCACGTTGGCCAGAGAATGCATTAATGGGATAGGGCGTATTAATGAACCAATACGTAGATAGGGGAACGAAGTAGAGGTTATACACATACGATATTCACAATGATTGCAATAATAATTACAGAATTCATTAGTAAGAGATTCATATATTTATCGGTTTCGGAGTAATCCAGTAATGTAATCAAAAGTAGATGTTAATTTATATTAATGTAATATTATTTAAGACTAGACTCATGCATGTACTAGATCAGATTCTCCTTATGTTGAGTCTTTTTGATGAATAAATGTGTGATTAAAAAATGGCAAAGTAGTGATTAATGAACTGTATGAAGGTAGAGAATGCATTAAAAATCACAGCCAACATCCTCCTCATAAAGGCGCTCCCCCCTAAAGGAATCCCTTGTCCCTTCATCATTTTAGAAATAGCAGCTATTGCTATCAACATTTAATATGTGGTCACTGCCTCATTTGATGATGGGTTCCTAATTGGAAAAATGAGGTAAGTACAGTCACTATATATATATATATATATATATATATATATATATATATATATATATATATATATATAGACACCGTGTGGCCCACCTAAGATTCTCCTGAACCGTTGCAGATACTGAGATGCGGTTTTCACTAAAACTACTATTGTGGTGTCATTACCGCAACAATGAATAACAGACGTGAACAGTGTAATATTGATATTTATTAAAGATATCCTCCGACACCCGAATCTACTATTTACAATATCTACAGCCTGTTTCTAAGAGGAACTTCACCTGGTCACCACAACCGCTTGCCTAATAAGATTCACTCCCGCGGTGTGATGCACCCTTCTCTAAATCACGACGAATTCACGCCGGCTCCAGACTCTTTGCCCCCGTAGCCTACCGACGTGCCACGTGCCGCGCACCCTCACACGACATCCCATGAAGAACTCGAGAATCAGAAGAAAGAGCCGTGTGCGAGCGCGCTTTTATACCCTCTGGCCCGGCTGACGGAACTGCGTCATCTCGCCGCTTCCGCTAGCCGCGTTTACCAGACAGCCGAACTACAGGGTTCACAAATCTGCCCCCGTGGCAACGCACGTCACGGCCTCCCTGGGGTTTTCTGCCCTTCGCCCTATGCGAGAGCCGGGTTTCCCGTCCCAATATAGCCTCCCTTTGTTCAGGGAGGCGTCCCTTGCATGCTGCCCGCTGTCGCAGCCTACTTCCTTGTGCATGAAATGCACGTAGCCAATATTTACTGTATGTGGCGACTGTATGACGCCACACTATATGCAAGGGGCACATATGGTCATACATAATATTATTCTATTGCATTTTATTGCAGAGATATTGACCCAACTTTGATTTTTTAAATGGAACCCTATAGATTTTTTAGCTCGTCGTAACAATCGTGAAGAGACGAGTTCATAAATATGCATATCGCCATATGTTACATAACAAAAATTTCGAGAAATTAAGAGTTTTAAAGACGCACGCCGACTGCTAGTTTCCCTAATCTGAACGAGAAATTCCGGGTGGTATGCGGCGAAGCCATTCCTTTCCGTTGCGTCGAAGGGAACGTCTTAGGGGGCCACACGGTATATATATTATAATGTCCCGTCCATGTACGGGCTGCCATGGATGATTCTCCGGATCGGGTATTCAAAAGCCGCGCGCCTAGACAGAGTATTGATCCATAACCACGGAGCTCCGACAAACGACTGTTACCTGTTAACGAGATCGCGCCTGGCGAAAGTGGGGAGAAAGTCGAGGCAGTGAGCAGTAGACAAGTAGAGGTTGAGACGGCGAGAGATATGCCAGGCGACGAGATAGCGAATTTTTTTTGGCGAGAAATTCTGCAAACGTTATGTTCGCGGAAGTTGTGATTTATTAGTGACGATTGCTGAAGTAAAGAACTCCGAAACTATTAAAGCTTGTGAGAGTAGTAATGTTCTGCAAATTGGTGAGACAGTAAGGATTAAACCTAACTCCGGTGTGAACGGAATGAGTCAGATTTTCTGGTGATTAGACTGTGGACGGAGGGCGAGCCAGATGGCGAGCGGCGTACCAGATCGCAGACACTTCCCCCGACACGAGCGGTTGGCGCCGTCATTTTCGAGGTTGACCTCGCCGAGAACGAAGAACCGAGCCACGCCTGCAATAAGTACCCCCAGAAGGATTTAACTTATTACGTTGCCGGAATCATTAAGTTAGGTATAAAACGAACCAATGAAGGGTGAGACTTTGTTAAAAGTTTGAGGGTTTCAAGAAGAAGTTGGACATTGAAAATAGATGAAATTTAACACGTGATATGTCGAACTTTAAAGTGATTGCGTCATTTGTGAACATTTTTCGAATCGAGAACTCGTGCTAGAGAGGGCATGGAGAATTGAAAAACTTGAACATAATAACATCCATCGGACGTAAATTACGGGTGTACGGCCTGGGATTAAGAATAAGACACCATGCGGGTTTGAAATAAAGACATACAATTAGAGACTTTAGATGATAGATAGTAGGAAACTGATTTTTTTGTGATGCTGTTTCTCGTGATTTATGGTGGTGAGAGATTACGATAACCAATGTGTTTTGTAATTAACGTGTTAATCATTTTGGAGTGTACATTGTACGATCTAGTGTTCAATCTTCTTGTTAAGTTGGGTGGGATAATTGTGGGAATCTATGGTGGAAATGGAAATTGTGGAAGTTGGCTTACTGATCATTGATTATGATTTTGTAATTTTTCGATTGTTCTGTTGTTCAGTACGACTTGAAACTGAGTTATTATATTATCATTGCAATTTGTAATTTTTTCGTTGTTTTTGGTAGCACAGGAAGCCTCATGCGTTATTCGCAGTAATATATACACACACGCCACCCCCGCCCATTGCAAGATGCAGGCACCTAATGGGGAGTCGTCGACGAATGCTCAATATGAGCTTTGAATTGAACTTAGGGAGCAGGATCTTGTGGGTGTGAGAAAGGAAAACCCAACACATATAAATCAACGCCAACTTTTTAACATAATCAACAACACTTCATTGTACGTGCGTTCGCTTCACGAACAACACCTCAAAGCTTTTTGCTTTCAGTTCAAATATTCTTATAATTACTCAATTTTCTCACAAAAATGAACTTATCTTTCAAATTAATAAATATTTAATTTACTACTTTATTGGTACCGTGCATGGTCAATACCTTATAACGATGTGCTGTTATTTTGCTTTCAACCTCACATGACATTACCAAATACTCAAATGCCAGTATTCTGCTCATCCACTTTACACACAATTTAAAGAAAAAATGGCACATTTCAATTACGCGCATTAACAACACCCGCATGAATAATTTCAGAAAAATAAATTAATACAAATTACAAATACAATTTAAATGGCTCTCTCAAACAAGCTGTGCAACTGTGCTACAATGTTCTCAAGGGGTTTATTTTATCCTTTTTAATACGTCTGCTCTGTTTCAGTCCTATTTCCCTTTCTGAATAAAGCCGCATTAATTTCCAATATAATCTCGTCTAGTCACACGTCATTTACTCAGCTCTCACGGGTGCGACTGCTTCTAAAACACAAGATGTTAGCGGTCGTCGGCCTGCCGCCTTACAACGCGCTCCAAATCCCAGTACAGCGTTTGATCTGTTACATTGCGTACCGCCTCGCTCCGCAGTTTCGTGGCTCCGTGTCCGTGGCCTTCGGTGCACGCCGTCGTCGCCCGCTCCGTCGCATGGTGAAACCTCTCGTTCAGAACAAGTGTTGCACCGTCGCCTCCCGCCGCGCTACCTTCGTAGAACGTGCTAGGCTCCGTTTCTCAGATTACCGCGTCCACCAAATCCAGATCAGCTCCAGTCTGTCTGCTTCTTTCTGACATCTTCTTCTCCCAGGAAAAGAGCTCGTCCACACGCCTCATCTTTCTTCTCTCTTGCCCCCAAACACACGTTGAACATTTGCGCACGTTATGATTGGCTCAAGGCGTTTAAATATTTCTGGCTGCTCTTGCTGCACTCACTCGTTTCGCGATCACTCTCGTGAAGTTAAGTTCTCACTGTAGTTTCAGTACGCAAATTTCAATTTCACAAGCATCAGCAATTTCTGCCGCCTCGCTTCAGTTCCAAAACGCGGTGGTTACTGAATCTTTCAACTTTCCGATATCTTTCCGTCCAACATGCAATGGTCGCTTAACACGCGAGAACATTATAGGAGATTGCAGTAAGAACTGTGAAATTTAGAACGAATCATAATAGTGGCCTGTGGTTGCGGAACTGTGAGCGTTTTTGTAAAGCATTAGTGAGGCGACACGCTAACTAGCACATGCGGAGAGACTGGGCAATACGCGTACTCGTGTCGCAAGAAGGCGGGCGAAGGTAGACGAGACGTGGATCTGGTGGTGGGCGTTAAGAAGACTGGACCGTGGATCAACCGGACGGGATCTGGTGGTGGGTGCGAGAAGACTGGTTCCTGGATCAGGTGGCTGACGCAAAGGAGACCGAGTGGCCTTCGGAGCGGCATTGAAGCGGGCTACGTTGCAGGAACGCGAGTGGCGGCACGGCTGAATTTCCAAATTTGCATAAAACTGAGATGGGAGACAGGAACTAGAAAGGTAGTGTTCGCACCAGAAACCAAAATACTAAAATTTGCATGTTCGCCTTAAAATTGAGTAACGGCGAAGTATTTCATAACCTTGTACGCCGGTAGTACATTTCATTAATTAAATTTTTCCTTTTAAATGACGAGAAAATTTCGTAGGTGAATAGCAGTAAGACCTGTAATAATGTGTGCTGGTAAATTAATTCAGGAAGTGTAAAAAAATTATTAAATTTCATTCACTAGTATTGGCAAGCAAGAACTCCGTGCACGGGTGTTATAAGGAAAATTATCGCTAGCTAGGCGAAGAGTGAAACCATAAGCAAATATTTCTTTTGGAAATTTCTCTAAGAGGTCTTACCATCAGTGGTTTGCATGCGTTCAAACGCGCAGTCAGCAATTGGGTATTTTTTGTTCTCATATTTTGTGACAGTGTAAAAGGGTTGATTTGTGCAATATTTTATTCAAGTTATGGAAGGCAACGCGAAAGCATGGCTGGATACATTAAGTCCGTACCCACGAACGTTCGACGAATTTGTGGCTAGATTTCTTGATCGATATTGGGGGAAAGAGCAGCAGATGAATTTTAAGATTTCATTAATGAGCTCGTACTATCGAATTTCATGTGGTACGATGCGTGATTATGCGGCCCGCAAGATCGCGACGTTGAAATTATGTTCTCCGCCGGTATCGGACGAAGAGATCATTTGAATTCTAACGCGCCATTTCCCGCTTAGCATTCAGAATCTGTTAAGAAGCGTGGATGTTAGAACGGTGGAACGTTTCCAGATATTATTAGGAAACTACAACCTCACATTCGAGAACGCTAGCAAGAATTCGAAAACAAGTAGTTCGAACACTAATGCCATTCAGGTAGTAGAAGAAAGCAGTAGGATGGGAAGACAGCGAGGCGGTCGTGAGGCCACAGTGAACCGAGACGACCGGCGGCGCGGCGACTCAAGGTCACCCGTGACAGACCCTGGCGCGTGTGGCTCGCAGCGAGGGCGATCGCCAGCACTGGGCAGAAATCGCGGCACACCTGGCGCAAAAAGTTCGGGAAACACCGGGAGCTCGATTTGAGACGGGATCCCAGGTCGAGCTTGAAATATGAGGAAAAGCGATCCCTGTTATTACGAATATGTTAGACGAGACGGAAGAAGGTGTAACAAGGGAAAAGGTCGTAATAAGAGCATCAAAATGTCCTATAATCGAAGTCAAGTGTGGGCAGATAGCGAGTCGAGCGCTGATTGATACTGGATCGGTGAAGTCTGTGATAACGGAGGAAACATATGAGGAATTAGTGAGGAAAAATGTGGTGTTAGTACTGCCTGTGAATAATACAAGAGTAGTAGACGCATGGGGGAAGAAATCGCATCCTATCACGAAGCAGATGATGGTTGAAATGAAGATTGGCAGTAGAATTGACGTGATCTGCTTAGTAGTGAAGAGATTGATATATCCTTTTATACTCTCCGTAGATTTTCTGGAAGAGCATGGGCTGGTTGTGAAAATGGAAGAGCGGCGGGTTGAAATCAACGGTGAAAATGTGTGGGAGAAAGAAGAGGTAGATGTGAAGGAGGAAGAAATAGAGGACGAAGAAGAGGAAAGTCAGTTCAAAGAAATTGAAATGTGTAGAATGGGAAAAGAAGAGATATTGAGGAAATTGAGGGAAAAAGTAGGCGAGAAGAGTAATATTACCGTTGATCAGAAACACGCGTTGCTTCAAATGTTAACCAGAGTTAGAACAGTGTTCGAACAGAGAGAAGAGCCCGTAAAAGAATATCAATTTCCAATCGAGGTAACAGATGATACGCCATTCAAAGCAAAAAATTACCCAATCCCGATTGTGTATAGAGACCAAGTACGAACACTGATTCAGCAGATGTTAGACGACGAGATTATAAGGACGGCGGCTACGGCGTACACGAATCCTATCCTGATAGTTAAAAAGAAAGACGGTAGCATACGACTGTATCTAGACAGCGACGGAAAGTGCAGGGGGAACTATAATTCTATAACACGCGACCAGAGTAAGATTTTTCCAAAGAAAAATCTTGAAGGGGGAAGAAGGGGGGCAATGTGACGTTTGGGGCATCGCCACAAACCCCACAACGCCCACGCAGCGTCGGCGGAGACGTGGAGAGCGAAGGTAATAACAGAACGTCGGTTACTGATCGAAAAACGCGCTACCTGTTAGTTGCGGTCTGAAGCGCGGCGGCGGTACACTTCCGCAATATGGGCAGCGCAGTAGGGTTGTACCGTGACGTTACTGTAACATTTAAACGGCGGAGCAGCGAGATGCAAGGTATAATTTGTGTTGTAATTTGTGTTGTAAAAAACGTTCGTCAAGATGAGTTTCACAAAAGTTTTGCGGGATCTGAAAGTGACGGAGTTAAAGGAGTTGGAAGGTAGGGATGAAGATACCACTGGAACGAAAGCAATATAACAAGACGTCTTGCTAACGCGATAAAGGCAGCAGGAGAGGATCCAGAGAATTTTCTCTTCAAGACCACCGGAAACGTTTCGGACCTGTCCGAAATATGAGAAGAATTGTCAGCATCACTGAAACAAAAGTTGACCGAAAATTCCAGAGTTCTAAAAGAAGAATTGACAGAAAATTCTAAACTTGTAAAAGCAGAATTGACCGAAAAATCCAGAATTTTAAAAGCAGAAACGACAGAAAATTCCAGAATTTTAAAAGAAGAATTGACAGAAAATTCCATGACTTTAGAACTGACTAAAAATTCCAAAACTTAACACGAAAAATTAACCGAAAATTCCAGAATTTTAGCAGAAAAAATTACCGAAAATTTCAGAATTTCGGAAGAAACGTTGTTAGAAAACCTTGAACAAAAGATATTCCAAATAATAAATTGGTCCAAGAGGTAATTGAGGAGAAAATTTTGAAGAAGAAAAAATGGATGAGAAATTTTTTAATAATGAAGAAAAATTAATATTTTTTAATGAAATTTAATAATGAAGATCTGTTAGAACAGAAGCTGAAGTATTTTAATCCTCCAACAGAAAAATAAAAAATAAACTCCTTACAAAAACAACTGGAAATGGCATGAGTGGCCTCAGTACGGAAATCACTGGGAAAGGCATGAGTGAAACCATCTACCATTGATGGCACTTCTTCATGGCCAAATTATTTGAAACAATTCAAAGCTGCTGCAACGGCAAATGGCTGGTCCACGACAGATTGTCCTATGGCTCTCATTGTGCGTTTGCGTGGCAACACCGTTGATATTCTAGAGACAATACCGACCGAAGAACAGGCAAAGTTTTAGCAAATTGTCAAGACGTTACGGGCAAGCACATCTAGAAGACGTGTATATTACCCAGTTACTTTCTTTTTGATGGTCAGTATAGTCTAATTTTACAGAAAAGGTTATGCAGCAGAATCAATTTTAATTGAGATTTAAACTTTTCTGTCGAATTTAATCGTTTAATGTCCTCTGGCAAAGTGTTGAAAATAATGTACATGTGTTGTATGTGAATTTTTTGTAGTGAGCTGTTGATACTGTCACCTAATGAATATGATTACTGCGTCTAGTGTTATAGTTATAGACATCGGCGTTTTCTGAAAATATATTCCCGCGCTTAAGTCATTTTTGACAAACACCACTGATTCTTATATCAAGAGATAAGGTAATGGTAAAATACCTAGATTAATAAAGAGAAGCTTAAAAGAATCATATGGATGGCATTTGCTTATTCGTAAACTCGTTTTTGTAATCTAAAAGTCGGATCTATACAATGTATTTCCCCAGAAAATTATGCCATATTTCAGCCGGGAATGTACATTCGCGAAATATACACAACAGGCAGTCAAAAGTCTTTATTTTCCAACAACATATAACATGCAATATTACATTTAAACATTATGGGCAATATAGTTAGGGATCCCCTAGAAAAATCTATGTGGGATCTCCATCACCTTTGTACGCAAAAACAAAATTGTCAGCAGCGAGAGGCAGCTTGCTCACTCGAATTAACATGCAAGAATAACAAAACAAAGTTTCCATACATAATACATCTGTGCACTAAGACTATAACAAAAAACATTCAGATTTAAACATATACCACAATACTAACAAACCTGATATCAGAAAAAAGTATTGTTACGATTCTATGTGGTGAATTAAAATACATATTTTTTTAATACAAACATTTATTTTGTTTCTGAAAGGCATGCTAAAAATACTTGATTTATGTACAGTTAGTCTTAACTTGATTTTTTCTTGATACGGCACATTCTCTGTATTTATTTTCACACTTCTCTTATTATTTATTTTCTGTTTACTTCTTTTACGCTGACGCACAGTCCTAATCACTGACCACCGTCCGACACACTGACCACCGTCCGATGCACTGACCACAGTCCACTGCACTGACCACAGTTCACGACAGTGGCCACGGTTCATGTCACTGATCACAATCCACTATGCTGCTATTTACCGTGATGCACACACTTCACAGCTCAGCTTCCATTTCAGACTCACTCGCGGTCTCCGGCCGCTGCGTATTTATACTCGGCGGGTGCCGTCGATAACTTTCCGGACCCCGCGAACATTCTGGGACAATCTAGTGCAGGGTCCGCCGGCAGATGACGCAACCCGCGCAAACAGGCAGCTTGTGATGGCACCGGCAGATGACGCAATCCGCGCATACAGGTAGTTCGTAGTGGTGTCGGCAGGTGACGCAATATTCGTTACAAAACATTTCCTTTCAATATGCGCAATTAGTAAAAATAGGCAATTGCATTAAGTTCTGCATAACATAAAATTACTCCGTTGGAGACCGCCTAGAATTTTCTGGAACATGCGATAAACATCGCGAACACTCCGGGACCATCTAGTTCGGGGGGCCACCGGCAGATGTCGCAATCCGCTCATACCCCGTAACCATCTAGTTCGGAGAGGCGCCAGCAGATGACGCAATATTCGTTACAGTATAATATTACTGTTCAAGGGTAATCAAATAACAATTTATTTATTTATTTTACGTCAAAAAACAGTTAAAAACTGCGTATGACGTGCTATGGGGAAAAGTGAATTGTGTGCACATTTTCAAAATTCTGTGATCCCTACACGATGTCATATACTACTTAAATTTTGAATTTTAAAAAAAAACTCCCATGTAATAAAATCTATTTTCAAGGATAAACAAGAAATAAATTTTGGATTTTGAAAGGGAGAAAAAAACAAAAGAAAAAACAACAAAAATAACATTTTGTAGATTATACAAGTTTTTTCAAGAACAAAAAATCAAATAATGCATTTCACTTAACTATCACAAGAAAACCGTCTATGTTGTCTTGCAAAAAAAGCCATTTTCTTAATTGTTTCAAAAACTGCCCGGGTGTAGTAAAACACCTATTTTATTAACAATATTAAACATTCTTGTCACTATTCTATTATAAAATATCTGACGGGCTGTTAAATTTGATTTTGGAACATAAGTTTCATATCTTCTCAAGTTGTATCTTTTTTTCCTGTGGTATTGAAAATGCTGTGCTTCTGTTGAAAAACATTTTTATGACTTTGATAATAGTTTATGCAATTAGTTTATAATGTTAAGCTTTATTGCACGAGTAGAAGAATGGCTTTTTGTAGCGTGGCAGCTGAGGGTATTATCTCCAAGATGGAATATGGCACGGCTTGTCGCGTCTTTCTCGGTGCCGCTAGTCACTTGATTGCAGTACTGCTTGATATGGTAGCAATCATGCGACATCTTGCGTCAGGACTGAGAAAGACAAGTATGGCAGAAAGTCGTGCCATATTCCATCTTGAAGATAATACCCTCAGCTTCCGCGTTACAAAAGCTCGTGTATACTTTCGTGCATAACCTATAGAGATGTCCAGAACACGTGACTTTCAGACTAAGGGCAGCATCGTCGTCTTTGGGTAGCGAGCGGCAGCCTGCTACAAGCCATGAGCTTATAGCCCTCAGCCATAGCCCTCTGCCAATAAAGGTTTAGAAACGATTTTTGTTTTATTTAGGTAAATTTTCTTGCATTAGATGTTCCTTTTCTAAAAAAAATAAAGTTATATTTCTTTTTTTTTTTTTTTTTTAATAAAGTTATATTTTTTCGATAACCCAGTTGTGTCCGATAGTAGACTGGGACAAAGGGGGTCAGGAGACACAGAGTAAGCTCTTTATAGGTGCTCTACTGTTCCCAAAAATCAGAAATGTAAAATTATTGCACCCTCGGTATTAAGAGCACAAAAGATTTCTGCTTTGAAGCAAAAAAAGTTATATGATTATTTCAAGTCAATAGTAGTAGATTACAGATTCCGCTCATCTTCGTAATTCACACATCTAAACATTTTCCTGCCATTCTTAGATGTTTCACGTGAAAACATTGAAAATTTTGGGGAGAATGAACTTTCTGGACTTTTTTCGAACGATTATTAAAGTTAAATGTAGGTAACATTTTTCGCAATAATAGTAATTAACACAATTTTCTTAAATATTTTAAAAATCGACAGTTTATAAAAATATAAGGAAGGAGTCATTTCTACCCGAATAACAAAGGGCTTCGAAATTCGTTGGTACTTTTCATGACTGATGACATGGCATGTGGGACCAAATGTTTCATACATTTCATTTTATTGTAAAGCTGTGCCTGATCATTACGGTCATGATAATATTTACCTCGAACCGTTTTCAAAACGAAAAAGCGACTTGATGTGTGTTGATAAAATAGTTATTTTTTAAATCCAATTTGTCTACGAAATTCGCAGCCAGAACTTTAATAAACCGAAAGAAAGCAAATATCATTGTAAATAACAAATGTGATAAGACGCACGCAGCTCGGCAATGACATAATACAGCGAAAAACTTAGTCAAAACTCTTTAAGAATCGCTTACGCGCACAGCAGAGGTTGCCACCAACACTTTCCCGCCAAACGTTGTGACGTCATTCGGGACAACTCTGCGCAAGGACTGCGCACTTTCAAAATATCATTAAGTACAAAAGTATACTTCGAGTGACTTTTCCAGAGGGCGCTGGCTGGACACGTTTATCCAACCTGTGCTTTCTTCAAACTTAAAATATTTTATATTGAAGCTCGCGATTGGACAGTCAAACTTTTGTTTTTTTCAGAGGTCACTCTATTTATATCAGAGTATAGTGTTCATTTTGAATTGATCCCTCACGACTGACCCATGATGCAAAGACATTGCACGTACTAATACATCACGTAGTCTACGTTACATTGCATATACGTTACGTTGTATATATTAGGGATGGTCATTTGGTAAATGTAATAGTTTCATTTCCATGTGAAATACTAAGAATGGCAAGGCAATTCAAAAATCAGGATTTGAGTGTTTTGCGAGTTCGATTATAAAGCAAGGCATCATGGAATTATGCTTGGATACCGAAACTCCGGAAAAAAGAGTTTTATCATGGTTGTCAAAAACGGACATGCCCGCCTCTATTCGAAATAACTGCGAGGTCAGTGCTACTTTGAATGGAACGAACAAAAATAACTGTGCTAAAATAAAAAATGTCTCAAAATCAATTCACTGTTGTGTTCGGCAATTACCCAAGCGTTATCAGAAAAGTGGGCTTAATAAGTATTTTTCGATTAATTACGACAATAATGGTGAGAGTGCTTCCTCGGATTCGGAGAGAGAACAAGAACATGCTAGAAGCAGCAGACTTTATTGCGATGCAGAACGTAACTTAATCATTCGCTACATAGTGGAAAAGAAATTATATCCCTTCATTAAAGGAAATACAATATGGAAACAGATGGAAAAGGAAAGAATTTGTTGTAGGACCTGGCAAAGTATGAAAACACAATTTCATAAATATATTTACCCACATTTAGACGATTTTGATATATCTGACACTGATAGATGCTACTTTGCACTGAGTATGACACGTAGTCCTTTTAAGAAATCTTTAGGTTTTCTATCACCAGGCCAACGAGGTTGGAGGAGGAACTGTAAATTTTACACCTTCATAGAAGACGCAATTATTCTTTATTATATTCTTGAAAAAGATAGGTATGAATTTGCCAATGGAAATACATTATGGCAAAGAATGGAGTCGAAGCATGTAGTTCCTGGCCGATCATGGCACTCAATGAAGTCTCGGTACAAGAATTTTCTTTCTAAGTATATTGAGCGAGTAAACTCTCCTGTAAAGAACGATAACAAGTCAGATAAGAAAAAACTTGGTGCAGTTGAGAAAATTAAGTTATTACAGGATTTCATGGTTGACCATTTAAATGATGTAGCTGCTACTATAGGATGTATAACCAATTCAAATGAGAGTTTGGAGGAACTAAGATGTCTTGGTATAGATTCTTCATTTTCTATACCACTTCCAGAAAATGATTCAGAATTCTCTGAAAGAGAAGTTATTAAAAAGTGTGTTTGGGATATAGCGCAACAACTGGATGAAAAGTTTCGTGTGTTAATAGAGTATTCTAATAAAACTGCAACGAAGTGTAAGGAATTAATTAATGTATTTTCACCAAAATACCCTGAATCTTTTAAAAGTAGGGAACAATCTCCCTGCTCTCCTGACAGCAATTATGATTTATCTGAAAGTGTTCAACGGGAATTGAAGATTTCCGCTCTTAAACAATGTACAAGAAATCGTTTTGAGACAAGTTTTGCAAAAAATAGCAATAAACCATGTACTGTAGTTAATCCTGACATAAGTGATACTCTGGATAGAATTAATTTTTCAGAGAATGTTGTTTTTGAAAGAATTATGCATTTGACTGAAAAAGTAGAAACTGGTGTAAAAGATTGTCCGTATAACACAGAGGAAAATGTTTCTAATTCCCTTATACATAATTCTTCAGTTTCTAAAGATGATGTACATTTCTCAAATACTCAGAAGAAAGCATCTGGCATTTCACAAAATAGAGAGAATGCAGGTGAAGAAACAATTATTTTTAATTCTTCAGAGATAGGGAATGAAAATCTGTTAGGACATACTGTGCAGGAAGATTATATGACTTCTGATACAGTCTGTTGTGAGAGTAGATATTCAAATGGAAAAGAAATGCAAAAAAGCAACCAAAATTCATCTTCCACTTATAGTATGCACTTGCCAGAAAGCTTTTTAACTGTGAATTCTTTATGTGCTACAGTAGAAAATGATGAATTTATTAAACTGCCGGAGTTAACTCTTGCTTCCGCAGACCATTTCTTTAGTAATTCTGAAAACAAAGATACTAAAGAAATAAATAAACCATGTATTATGTTGAATAAATATTCTAATGTTTGTGACCTGTCAAGTGTAAAATTAAGGCCCTCAAGTGCAACTACTCTTGAGAAAATTCCTGCTTCAGAAATTCGAAGAGAACCTAATAATAACAAACAAAATAATTTGTATAGAAATTCATTGACTCTTGAAACTATCCAGAAGAAGGCTGAATGTTCAGATGCTACAGAAAAACTATGTTCAAGTGAAATGCTCACCTATTCAGTTTCGTTGAACATTCCAGAAAATAGTTTTACAAAACAGCCATGGAATATTAATGTACAATCAGATCATGCATTAAAAAATACAAGATGTTTCATTTCTGAAGAAATGAATATGTTAGATTCCAGCAGTAAATCCAAATCTGATTCTGGTAAATGTATTAGAATTTCTAACGAGTTTGATAATGATAAATTATCTACTTGTTCAATAGCACCTATTGATTATGTGGGTCAGAATTCAAAGGATCATATGGGTGATGACAGTTATAGGTTAGAGGCTCCTCCAAATCTAAATTCATATCACCTTTTTACAGAAAAACATCAGTCAAATAATACTCATACTCAGTCGCCTGACAGATTGGAAGTAGATCCAGAACCAAGATTACATTTGACAGAAGAGGCAGAATTGGAACCAGACTTAAGACTTCATTTATCAGAAGATGACTCTGAAGAAGAACCTGAATTGCATTTACACATATCAGAAGATGAGTCGGAAGGAGAGTGTGAATTAAAATTACAGCTGACAGAAAACGAAACAGGAAAAATTCAAGAAGTTCCTCATTTATCAACTGTTTCTGCATTGCAGAATTTTTAGATATAAAAAAGAGCAACATAAGAATAGCAACAATTTGTACCTGAAAAATCCTGCGTTATTTAACTTGTGTGTAATATATTTTGTATGTGTGAGAGTGTTGTACATGCCGTAGAGAAATTCTCTTTATTTCTCCTGAACATTTCAATATTTCAGAATGTATCAGTGTTTTACTTGTTACAAATGAAGCTTCATTTAGAAATGATTGAAAATGTATACAATTTAATTTATAGTTTGCTATTTATCTCAATTCTTATCTTGTTTTTCAAAAAAAAAAAAAAAAATTAATTATTTAATAATTATAAAAATTAATATAATAAATATCTGTATTTCAATTCTTCCTACTAAATAACCTCCTCAGTTCTAATGTCCAGCCCTCTAGACATATTTTGGAAGCCTGTATATAGAGTTGTATTACTCCGAGTGAGGTCAGTATTACATGTAAATTCTGGACTCATTGTTCATAAGATAAGATTGTAACAGTTTACAGTACTTTTTTATTGAAAATGAGATCAAGGAAACGGCTAGAAGAAATAATTTCTTAGTATTAATTGTATACCAAATATGTAAGAATTGTGCATATTATGCAATGATCAGCTTTATTCTAGTGTATTAAAAGTTATAAAATTTTATTGGATTAATTTTAATTATTTCATGTCCAGCTGGCTGGACATTTGGATACAACTTGCTAAATTTCACATGGTAATGCATTTTGTAGGACGCAGGCAAAAAACAGTTTTAACATTTGCTTGACAACCACATTAAATATTACAATAAAATAATAATTTTGAAGCAATGCCGAAAATATATAATTATTGGTCCTGGGCAAAACTTAAATTATGTACCCCCGTTAAATAAATTGAAAAAATCTATATATTACAATTTTTTTCAAAAAATCAATAAATGCTATAATTTAATAAAAATATTAATAAGTATGCACTAGTAAAACTGTTACAGTTTGATTTATTTAGTCACAGAACAGAAAAAATGTGTATGTGATGTAAGGGGAAAAGTACCATCTGCGCATGTTTTCTTGACCTCCAGATGTTTCAGCTTGTTCTCAAAGTGATTGCAAATTTTATGTAATAATGGATTACTTTATGGCGATTTTTTAAAAAAAGTTCTATTTCTTCTACTTTTCACTCTTTTTCTGTTTTTCCTAATAAATATTTGGTGTATCACTTTTTTTGCTTTCTGAATTTAAGGGGCCCAAATGTCCGTCTGCTCATGTGTAGCTCTGGCACAGTATTGAATGTGCTTAATCAGATGGCAAAGATTTACTGATTAACTTCATGGTTCAAAAAGTGACTGTAAACAATCCTTATCTAATGATAATTTGTGTATTTATAAATTTTTGATTTAATTTCCTATTTTTTTAAAAGAGAATTTGAGGTATTTTAATACTGATTGTGTTCATCCATCAATTCTATAATAATTGATGTCACATCGTGTCATGTTTCGATAATGTCTGAGAAGATAAATGATGTATTTTACAATGATTTTGCTTAAAATATCCTTAACAAAAGATGTTATCTCTGAGGAGACTTAAGACCATTCCCACCAACTACACAAAAAGAAAGAGAGAAGGGAAAAAAAAGAAGGTTTTGTGAGTCTAAAAACTTCTAATAGTTAAAGGGGGAGGGGGAAATAGTGATTCATTGAAATATTACAAATTTTTAAATATGAATTGAGATGGAATGGAAATGATATTTCTTAAATTTTCCTTTCAATTTTTTCTTTCTTTTAGCTGTAATAATATTGTATAAAAATGTGCATTACAAGTGTCTGTTACTTGTATTATCAGTCATATGTCAAATTTTTTGGCTTCAAGCTTGGCTTTTGTGAGAACATGATTTATGTTATTTTCAACCATTTTGCTACTTATGAAAAAACTGACAAGCAACTAGGTTTGAGACTAGAAACAGTTAAAAGTTGTGTAACTCAAGATGAATGACTTAAGTCAGTATTAATGGTGCATAAATATATGTGCAATTCAACTTTTTGATTGATATAATGTATGTAGTTACTCTCAATATAATATAATAATTACTGACAATCTTTGAAATTTCATGAGATTTTCAATTGTATGAGTTTTCTTGTGGTTCTTAATATTTTTATCTGCTGATTTTGAATCTGAAAACAATTTTGTTCTCCAAGTTCTAAGTTTCATGCAATTCAAACATTTGCTTCCCAGCCACTTGCAATTAAATTAATGCTATATTTTAGTATCCCTACAAGAATTTGACCCTACTGTTAACTCTGATAAGCTACCAATGCCTAACAATTGTAGTTTTTGAAGCGTCTACTGCATCTAGAGAAAAGGATAACAACCAAATGCTGAATGAAACTGAAGGAACATTTTCAGAAGCAGATGATAATTCATATGACACGCAAAAATCCTCAACTATTCAGCAGTGTTGTGAGTTTGGTAGGAACAATCTCAGCTTATAGATTGTGAACATTACACATGAATTGTTTCAAAACATGAGTATCAAACTTCTTTTGTGTACATTCATCTTTATAGATTCCCAAAAAATTTAGAAGTGCAAGCAAGGTGAGCACTACCAAGTGACACGGGACAAACATTGGCAATGCTAAAAAAAAAGTGAAACTTCTAAAAAATTGCCATTTTGTAGCAGAAAGTTTTTAATTTGAACAGAGCCATTGCTTTGTTTTGCTACCAAAATACATGGATACTTTATGTGTAAAACCAACCTTTTTTTTTTTTTAGACATATTTCTTCATTTACGTAAAAGATAATGATTTTTCAAATGTGTCATTGTTTTTGTGCACTGAAATGACAGCAAACTCCTGCTGGAGTATTGAAAAAAAAATTGCTGTGAAAGAGCTTACCAATGAAATAGCTTGAAATGCGTTTCTTACCTAGCTTTATCACTGCCTTTAAGTAACAAATATGATATTTAACAATCATTTGTATAAACACTGGAAACTTTGTTTAATACTGGATGTATTCCATTTAATACCAATAAAGGTACCTAAACTGTGTTGCATTTTAATTTTAATTGCCCAGATAATTTAAGGAGAGTTTAATCAAATATTTCTTCACTGACACATGAGAAATACTGAAATTTTGATGTATGGTGATGGCAAAAACACACACACAATAAATGTTTCCAGAAGAAAACAGCAAACTCAGATTAGTTAATAGAAATGCATGTAGAGTTTTGTTGACCAGTGTATTAATGAGTCGTGCATTATTCATAAATATCTATGTCAGTACTGACTTGCATAATCTTAATGTTTTTTGCTTTAATTAAATTTTTGTACTGTATTCTCTGACTGAGCTTATTATTGTTCAACTGGACTCTCAGTTCATACAAATTGTATGTTCACTATTTTTTCTTCAACCTTATGACTCAATAATTCACATTTTGTAATAATTTTGTATTAGACAAATAAAGAATGTCACAAATCAGATTTTTTGAAAGACCACAAGTACTACTAAGTATTTTAATACTATTTATTATTTCCTCTCAGAAGGTGATAAAACTACTCATGATACCATTTATAAATATTTATTTTTTCTTTGGTTTTGTTCTCTCAATCAGTGGTAATAGAGAACTTGAAATATGAAATATTTGAATTAAGTAGTCTTCATAGTTATCATTCTGAAAGGTGGTTGAATCCAATTATCACTACAGAGGAGCACTAATGAGGCTTACTCTGCAGCAGGAGGAGGTAGTTTGCTATTGCTTTCCTCAATCAGGGTGTGCCAAATGCCCTTGCCATTGCTTTCCTCAATCAGGGTGTGCCAAATGCCCTGCCCTACAGAACTATTAGTGAACTGAAGTGAATGACGTGCCGTCAACAGGTGATAATTCAAACCTGAAGTAGGTTATAAGCAGGAAATTTTTGAATTAATATAGAGAAAGCAAATCCAAGTAATGTATTTGCAATTGAATTTAAATAAAATTTTTAACTTGTAATTGTGAAATATTAATTTATTATTTTCATTTACAAGAATTAAGTCAATGGTCAGCTGATCGGAAGCCACTGTAGGCCAGGCAATTTTCATCCACAGATGACATTGAAAGCAGTAAGAAATATTTCTATATGTAAAACCTATAATACCATGAATACCATTACTCAACACCACCCATACCTTTTGTTAGCCAAAGAGCATGATGGGCTATGACAGACTATGTTGTGGAATGCAAATGGTATGAATTTTATTGTTGCAAGATGTAGGTGCTGTGTTGCAAATATTACGTATTATTTGCGAAAACAATGTATCAATTTCTATTTTGACTGAAAAATCAAATATTTGATTAGGCTAATCCACAATTTCTCAAACCTGATGCTACGACTAGTGAGCGGTTTTTCATGTCAATGGATATTTTTCCAGGAACATGATGTATGCATTAAGTAATACTTTTTTTTAGTTTACAAGACATTCTGAATAAATTAGGACTATTTTTATTTTACAAATTTTGCTTATAATTACATATTTTACTTAATGCTACATATTTCATTAAATTTTAATATATTTCTGTATCAAAACAGAACATTTCAAATGCGAGTTTCCAATATATGTTACTGGGATCATCTTTCTTGCAAAGCAATGTAATGTTACTGTGCTACTTTGACTAGTGGAACTTAGTTATGAATTGTGAAACTTACACCCTCCCCTCTGCTTCTTAAAAACCGTGATCTCAAAGTCAAGGGTGAGTGGATGATTGTGCAACAGGAGTAATTTCAATCACATGCTTGCTCATGTTTCGTATGATCAATGCCTAACACAATTGAAAACAATCAAATATTTTTCAGCGAACATTGTTTTATCAAAATTTGGTAGATTAGATTTAAACACTATAATAGATTATCTCTCTCTCTCTCTCTCTCTCTCTCTCTCTCTCTCTCTCTCTCTATATATATATATATATATATATATATATATATATATATATATATATATATATATATATATATATAAATATAAATATAAATATAAAAGTATGTATTTTGCTTCTTTATTACTATAAATTTTATTCACTAGTTATGACTATATTCTCATACACAGCCCATCATGCTTACAACATAGCTTCGTTATGTAATGAGGAAGAAAGAAGCTTCAGTTTTCAAATGCACTATTTCAGAACAGCTAATTTTTGTAGCTTCAGGATCTTATTTTCCACATACTCGACAGCAGCATTTTTGATGCTGCAGGCCACTAGTATTTTTTGTAATACTTAACACAAAATACATTGAATTCTTGATTTTGATAGTTAATCTTCAGACGGATTAAAATCGTTTTGGTTGATATTTTTAATTTTATACTGTGAATGGCGTCTGCATTAAGTTGTGACTAATGATTTATCACAAGTGAACTATTTTCTTAACAAAATAGTGGTGTGGTGAAGCGACGTCGCCTTGTGCCCCTCGCCGCTCGCCCTTCGTCAGGGCCGCGCTGGCATGGTTTCCAGATGTGCAGGCTGACTGCTCGCAACCCCCGCATCCCGGTGTGTGCCACCGAACCCACAAGTAGAATAGAAAGGATTCGGATCAGGTGGGCGTGGAGGCCAAGCAATTGGGCCATCTTTACCTATCCAGCGATCAGGAAACCTTCCGTCCAAGTACGGACGAGCCGTACGACTGAAGTGTGCAGGAGCGACACCACGCAAGAAGTGAGCGTGTTGATAACTGATCAGTGGTCTTCATAAACATGAGGTATTGTGTTTTCCAGGAAGTTCGTGTACGCCTGCCCCGTAAGTCTGTCTAAAAGTACATGGGATCCAACTAATCGATCACCAATGATACCGGCCCACATGTTGAGGGAGAACCGCACGTGGTGATGAGACGGAACAGTTGCACGTAGGTTATCATATGCCCATACATGCTGATTGTGGAAATTTGAAATGCCATCTCGTGTGAACTGTGCTTCATCTATAAATAATATTAAGGCAGGAATGTTCGGATTTGTATCACACTGCTGCAAGAACCACTGACAGATCACGGTACTCGTGCAGGTAATCTGCTGGTGATACGCTGCAAATGATAAGGATACAACTGATGCTCTTACAACAGTCTCCAGACAGTCGTATGAGGAACATTTACTTGCATCATTAACCTTAGTGTGCTGATAGGAGGGATCGTGTCCTCAGCGTTCAGAATCTCCTCTGCAGCTGGTGTTGTAGATCTTGGTCGTCCCCTCCCCGCTCCAAAAGGAGAGTTAAATTTTCTATACTCGCACAGATAGCAATGGAGACGAACAAATGTCTTCCGATCTGGACATTGTCACTGTGCCTCTTCTGGTACAAACGACGAGGCATTGCTGTCTGCCTTACCATACATGAAGTGCATGTCTGCCAGCTCCTGATTTGAGTACATGACGCACAGTCGAACGCCAAACAACACTGAATATATCCTTCACCTCGGAATGAACTGTCAGAGTGTCCTATTAATCTCACCTTTCACGGCAACGACCTGCGGAAGGAAAAGTGTTCTGGTGAATTTCAGTGTTGTGAAGGTCATAACTCGGAAACGAAGCATTTCCGACGACACGTTGTAATGAACTATTTTGATTGTCTACATATGGGGAATACATACCTGAAAGTATGCCCCATATTTTTGAAACATTCTGTATAAAGACCGCGTACGGCCTCAGACATCGAAGGTCGTTTCCCGCTCTTTGTGAGCGAGGGAGTGATCGCCGGCGTCCCACTCTACGGTCGCCTTCCGGTTGACCAAGGCGGGAATCAATGATGTGCAGGACCAAGCGACCCGCCGCCAGCCAATCTGCCTTCGCTGCCGCTGCCTGCCACCCACCCTCCTCATGGCGATGACCGACTGAGTGCTGGGCAGCGTAGCCGCAAATAAAACGTAATCGTGTACTCGAACAAGGCTTGTTGTAAACAACCCGGTATCCTTCTTTCTCCCGTTGCATACTCCCTGCCATTATGTCTTCACGACATATTAACGCAATGTGTGGGGTTGATCTCGATCCGAAAGGGAGAGAGCATGAGATGCTAATTTGGGCCCTGAAAGAGAGCACGGGTTTGAACCTCACCATGAGTAGACCATCAGTAGCAAAGCGGGAGAAAGCGAACCCGGGTAATGTAACGGCAATCCAAAATTATTTTTTTCTTCCCAGCATTTTATATTCAAAAGTTTACGCCCAGGATTGATTAAACATAAGCATGTCGCAACGAGGCAATCAGCAGAATCTCATGGATTTTGTATCGATATTAACAATTAAAGGCGACAGAACTCCCAGGTCGCAAAATCTTTTGGCACAAGCTAACGTATCAGCTGGTCAGATCTGTCTCGTCCCGACGTTCAGTGGCAAGAAAGGAACCCGCACTGAAACTTTTTTAGAGCGTCTCCGAATAGTGAGTAATTTTAGTAATTGGAGTGAGCCAAACACTAGGCGTAGGTCGCTTACAACTCGTCGGACTTGCATTGGTATTTGCAGAAAAAAATGCGTGTGTAGTGGCACCTCGGATTTTTTAAGTTAATAAAAGATAGGTTCTCGCCAAAATTATCACGGCTTATTTTAGAAAAAATGTTTAACGATTGTACTCAAAAGAACCTGGAGTCGATTAGCGACTTCTCTAGCAGACTCGCGTCGCTAGAGCGACAGTTACGTAGCTGCTGCAGAAATCCCAATGCAGCTACAACCAAGGCTATGTTCGATGAATAATTGCTAGTGCAATTTAAAGTAGGTCTAAAAGATAAAATAGGTCGGTTCATTTCAGTACGTAATTCGAAAACAATGCTAGAAGCTGTAGCATTTGCAAATCAAGAAGAAGCGATTGCTAGGATCTATGCGCCTCAGTCGAACCGTCAACTCACTGAACTCTCTTGACGGCGACCTCCCGTAAGGGTAAGCACAGTTGGCAACAATACTGCGGACGGCGGCACACAATTCCTTTTATGTATCCCACTCGCCGCACAGGCATACGCAACGGGCAACAACACCGCAACCTTATGTTGCTGGACTCAGCGTGAGGACCACCGAGCTCACTCATCGACATAGCCGTTCAGAATTGTTTGCCATTCAGCAGCCACCCCGACGTCGGAACTCGGGATCCGTACCGTAAACACTGCCACCTCCTCGACAGTCACTCGCAGCTAGAGTGTGCTATCATTGCGGAAAACCAGGCCATTTTTCGCGAAATTGCCCGAAAAAACTAAATGTTTTAATGGTGGCCAGAAAGATCATAACCTAAGGAAATGCCCATTGATAATATGTAGTAGATGCAAAGATGCCGGACACTGTACTGTAGATTGTCAGAAAACGCCTGATCTATCGCGCTGTGGCAACCGGCGTCTTCGCAAGTCACCGAATGTGATTGATATGTTTTTCTTACAGCATTATATGTTAATTCAAGTGCAATTTATGTGTTTTCGTATGAGTTATGATTCAATATCCTCTTACTTATTCCAGTCATACAGATTGATGTTTTCAGAGTATGCTTTGTAGTGTTTAGTCATGGAGTATTATTATTGCTTTAAGCTGAGCCACACCAGTGCGTGTGTTTCATTTCATGTTCATAATTTATGCCTTTACAAGGTATCCCAATCTCGCCAAATTAATTTGCTGTAACAATTATATAGCTTAATTGTGTGTTAATTCAAGTGAAGTATTGTGAATACCTCATATGATGATAACTTCCCTGAAATCACTTCTCTATTCCAGAAATTCGGTACCGTGTGTACTCGCTTATAATAAATACACTGGTCCTTCCAAGCTATTAAAGCTAAGGTGATAGAGTTGGAAAGGTTATAGGCTCATCCACCTGAGCCAGTCCACTGCCAACTGTACCAGCTCCGTCAATTATAAATATCATATTGGCTGACATAAACATTTACAATATGTTTGCAAGTAAAGCAAGCTACTTACGCACAAAAAAACACTGGAAATTATTTCTTAATTCTTAATGAGTGGAGCCTTCTTCGCGTTCACCTTGTCTGATATTATTTACTGGGAGCCTTAAAAGATATAAATTTTGGTATTTCATCCTAGTAAATTTGGGATATGACAAATGAAAAAAGGAACTTTTATAATGCATCGAGCACTTTATGCGGTGTTAGGAGACGGATTTTAGTAAAATATCATTTTTACTTTCTTATATACGGGAGTAAAATACGTAGTATAAAGTTATGTAATGCTGCGGAAAATCGATTTCGAGATTTCAACGGAAATACACGTTTTGGGGTATCCTGATACAGAAAAAGTGTTTTTTTTTTTCAAAACGTTCGTCCGTCTGACTGACTGTTCGTCCGTCTGACTGACTGTTCGTCCGTCCGTCTGTGAACACTACTAGCGCCTAAACAACACATACGATCTTTTCCAAATTGAAAAAAAACCTTCCATCAGGCTCTAGTTGAAGATTTGAAATTTTGAAAAACATTCTTTAATATTTGGGGTTACTTTACATCAAGTCCCCGGACATTTTCAAAATTTTCTCAAAATGGCTGAAAATGTTTTCTTTAAATTACTTGTAAGAATAGAATAAAATGCATTTATAAAGGTGGTATAAGTCCGACTTTTACGGTTAACTCTGAATGATTGAAAATTACAAAATTCATTTGCATTGCATTTTTTGGCGTCTTCCTACAACTATGAAATTGAAGACGGAGATTATTGTTTCAAATAAAATTTGTTGTCCATAATTAATTCCTTCATCAAGGTCAGTAGAGTTTTTGAAAATTTTTGTGGTTTTCGTGCAATAGAGCGTGCAATATTTGCAATTTTAAAAAATTACATAAAGATTTTCTCAAGAAACGGCTCCAAACATTTTCCTTAAAGTTGTGGTAGGGTTAATACCAAACGGCCCCTATACGATGACATAAACGCCATATTATATTCTTTTGGTTTTTCAAAAATTACAAAAATGAAATTTTTTCGACATGTCTCTTACGTCAGTAATATTTGCATTAGAGACAATTTATTCACATTATTAGATTTATAAGTACATGTGCTTTAAATAATGTCAAATAAAGTTTCTCGAAAACTTAACAGTTTTCTGTAAAAACGAGCTCAAAATTCCGAATTTTCAGAAACGCTCAAACACCATTTTCTAAAATGGCTCCAAATTGTTCCTACAAACTTTTCCCATTGATAGTGGTAATGGCACTGTTAAATATGACGTAAAGTTCATGTTGGCGTATTCTTTTGTTCTTTCAAAAACTACACAAATGCAATTTTTTGAAGTATTTCTACGCCGTTAATATGCACATTTCCATTTGTATACGTTATTATATTTAAGTGCTTGAAAGTGCTTGAAGTGGCTTCAAATTATATTTATGAGTGAATGTACTTCAAATGACTTCAAATTAAGGTTTTTGAAAACTCAATTCCAAAAAGAGCTTCAAATTTCGCATTTACACTAATGCTTAATCGCCATTTTCTTAAAAACAGCTATAAAATGTTCAATGAAAGGTTTTACTCTTCTTTAATATTCTTGAAGTCACATTTCGGTTCTACTATTAAGATACCGAAAAGTTAAGAAAATGTCAAGAAAATGTACTTTCGGTGACGATAGATGGCAGCTGGGCAGAGAATAGAGCAAGGTCTTAATGCCAGTCCATACCAAGGAAATTAGAAAAAATGCTTTGAGAAAGTCTGTGCCATTCTGTAACACCTCTAGTTTTCTTTTCATTTTAGAACAATGCCGTTTAGTATAGAAATTAATTTTATGTTATGCAGAACTTAATGCAATTGCGTATTTTTACTGATTGCGCATATTGAAAGGAAATGTATTGTCACGAATATTGCGTCACCTGCCGACACCACTACGAACTACCTGCATGCGCGGATTGCGTCATCTGCCGGCGCCACCACAAGCTGCCTGTTTGCGCGGGTTGCGTCATATGCCGGCGGACCCTGCACTAGATCGTCCCAGAATGTTCGCGGGGTCCGGAAAGTTATCGACGGCACCCGCCGAGTATAAATACGCGGCGGCCGGCGATCGCGAGTCAGTCGTAAGTCTCAAGTGGAAGCTGAGCTGTGAAGTGTGTGCATCGCGGTGAATAGCAGTGCAGTGATTGTGCTCAGTGACGTGAACCGTGGTCAGTGCATCGAACTGTGGTTAGTGCAGTGGACTGTGACCAGTGCATCGGAGTCAGTGCTTAGGACTATGTGACAGTGTAAATAAATAATGCAGAGAAGTGTAGTGTAAATAAATAATCAAGAGAAGTGTAGTGTGAATAAATAATCAAGAGAAGTGTGACGTATAAAGAATAATCAAGTGTTTTCAGTATTTGTGTTACGAAATAAAATAAACGTTTTTGTTAAAATAATATCAGAGTTTTAATTCATCACCTAGAATCGTAACTATATTACTTACCTATCACCAAAAATAATACCGGGAGCGGTAGCTCAGTGCATCAACTGATGTCACTGCAGCGCCTCTGACCGGGAGGTCCTAGGTTCGAGTCTTGACGGCGCAGGATTTTCGACACTAGCTTTTCAGCTAGGTCGAATTCAGTCGCTGTCTGGAGGAGAATTCTAGCAGCCGGCTGCTCTGATCGGTAGTTTTCCGTGGTTTCTCCGGTCAACACCAGGCGAATGCCGGAGCAGTACCTACCAAACGGGCCACGGACCGCGCGCGATCTGCCCTTCCTCTTCCTTGTCCTATCCTCTCTCCTTACACACACTTACACTAACATGCTGTACACTACCACATATTCCGGGAGACCGGTCGGGAGCTTAGAGCTTGTCCCGGCTGGGGCGGTGCCCCGCTGGTGGGAGAGTCCTGGTTAGGGGGAAACCCCACTAGCCGGCGGTAGGTCGGCGCCGGATCTCGCCATCCAGTGGGGGAAGATCACCGCCATCTCCCGAGAAAAACATGCACTACACTAACGGGACTAATGACCGAAGCAGTTGACGCGCCCGGAAACACGAAAAAAGCAAACCAAACCAAAAATAATACAAAAGTAGCTCATTTTTGCATCATATACAATTGCATGTTCCTGAGATATGTTTCTTTAAGTGGATATTTTTTATTTATGTGGATAAATTCTAGGTTTTTGCTCAGAAGTGTGTCGAAATCAAATATTTTCGTGTATTTCTGATTCCAAAGAAAAGAGAATTAAGCCATGTCAGTGTTACAATACCAACATTATGTTTACGAAAGTATTCGGATAAGATTGTGTTTGCTTGAATCGATATATTTTCTGCAACTTTGTTTGTGCACGTAAACTTAGTAAACTGGGTTGAATGTTACGGTATCTTGTAACAATGCTACTGGTTGCCGATCTCGCTAAGACAAGTGTTGAAGCGATCTTGGACCAAAGGGTTGCAGGTCCGAGTCCCGCCTCGGGCATAGTTATATTTGTCTTCGTCCTTTCACCACTTATCATCATCATATCGTTTCATCTTCATAATTACCATACCGTTAACTCCAATAGTTGTCGTTAATGATCTAGTTATAGATTTATTTACAGTGTCTTTTGACAGATCATCAGCTGTTACGATGCCATCCAAACGGGAGCTTGAATGTCACTGTAAACAGCTGATGATCTGTCAAAGGACTCTAAATAAATTGAAGTACCGGGTGATCTCTTTAAAACCCAACCCTGCTGTTGGAAGCACTGAGAGAAAACTGCATTGCAAACTAAATTGCAACACTGTTTCTGAGACTGCTCCTTTGACTGAATTTCTGCGAAAGTCCCTTCACTCATCACCCCCTTCCTTTCACTCGCCTCTTTCTATAGTTTCCGTCATACCTGCTCAAAGCAAAACAGGCTCGTCTTCATTCACATTTTGGAGGTTAACTTACAATGCGCCTCAGTATAGAGAAACGAAGATTTGTGATGGTGGAGTGTTTCCGAACGAAATCTTTCAAAGTGTGTCAGGCAGCTATCAGAGAAAAATGTTCATCGGAGTCTATTCCGAACAAGTGTACCACATTTCGAGTAGTGAAGTGCTCTCGTGAGACGGGGGGGGGTATTGATCGGAAATGCAGTGGCCGAAATACAGTGCTCACACAGCGCTCACGTAAGAAGTTCGAAATGTTCTTTCAATTTCGCCGTGAACATTATTAACGATAAAGATTTTTGAAATTCCCTTCAAACAAAAATAAAAAACAAACCTAGTTTAGTAATCGATAAAGAAGAAATGGAAATTATTTATTACGAAGAAAAATTGGTATCGGAAACAAGCAAACCTTACAAAAAATGTTCAAAATGCCCTCCATTTGCTAACAATCATCAACTCGCTTGAGATCATTTATTTATTTATTTTACGTCAAAAAAACAGTTAAAAACTGCGTATGACGTGCTATGGGGAAAAGTGAATTGTGTGCACATTTTCAAAATTCTGTGATCCCTACACTAAGTCATGTACTACTTCAATTTTGAATTTTGAAAGGGAGAAAAAAAACAAAAACTCCCATGTAGTAAAATCTATTTTCAAGGATAAATAAGCAATAAATTTTGAATTTTGAAAGGGAGAAAAAAACCAAAAAACTCCCATGTAATAAAATCTATTTTCAAGGATAAATAAGCAATAAATTTTGAATTTTGAAAGGGAGAAAAAAACAACAAAAAAACTCCCATGTAATAAAATCAACGCTTTAGAATTATTATTATTGTAGTATTAGGGGCCGTAGCTCTCTCTTCCCAGGCGCGAGAGCAGTAGAGGTCAGCAGTATTTTTAAATCAAAACTGAAGATCTCTTGCTCATTCAGTTCTATTGCATAGGAGTGAACATTTATAACATTAAAATGCTCCTTTCTAACTTTATTCATAATAGTGTGAAGTAAAAGAGTGTAGAGATTCTGGGACTCGAGAACTATTGTGGAATAGCACTCCCCATCCATTCAGTATATTTGACTCTTAAGACGCGAATGAAATTGTTTGTCTCAATACATACTATTATAATAATGGATCCAATATACCAAGACGTTAAGGTGTATATTTTCGTGTAATTTGCTGTACTAGTCAGCTACCACAATCATATTCCACGACAGTGTAAGGCAGTTGAAAAGCACTGCTAATAACTATGGGGGGGGATTCTAATGACATAAAACATTGCCAAAATGTTCAATAAAATACTCCAAACGCGAATAAAAATGACGTAAAAATATGATCAAAGCCAGTTCGGTTTAACAATTTAAACTGGAATTCGGTACTCATGTAATTGAGGTTTCTTTCAAGTGAACTCGTTCAAGTGAGTTCGTTTAAGTGAACTCAGCTTGCAACCTTTTGGTACGGGTTGTTCTTTAGCAGGAAATCTGTATTTATATCGAGTGATCAGTTTAAAATGCAACACACAGCAGGCAGAGCGAATTGCACTTGCAACCATTGTAGCAGATGCAGCACGTGGGAGGTGCCGTGCTGCGAGTGCGACTACATACGGGGATCAGAACGGGTTTCAGGGGATTGTTTGCCTTTAGGGGAATGATAGACAATATTCAATGAGAATGAATATAAATTTAATTGCATAATAATTATGAATACAACTGGTTTTGGTTTATAATAAGCCGGAGAACCATTGAAAGTTTATAATGTTACTGACTGCTCTTCTTTCTTGAAGTACACTTGGGTTTAGCTTACTTACAGTTTTGTAGCAAGGAAGGCACCACCCCAAGTCACTCGGCTGTGTGTGTCGATGTCCGGGATGAGGTTGGCTCCAGGAAGTTCGGTGGTGCGAACTGGCATGGGCGCGGACTCAGATAACCGGAGCTGGTGGTGGAGTTTGCCGTGAATTCGGCCAAGTGGCGGCTGCGGCCCGCGAGTGGCACGAATTTGAGGCAGGCTTGATTTGTCCGTACTAATCGCCTTGATAGGCGAAGCCGACTCTGTTGAGTTTTGTTGGTCAGTCAGTTTAACAAGTTCTGTTGATTCTCTCTGTCGGTTCTCTCATTCTGTCAATTCTGTCGATGCTATGTCGGTTGTCTCATTCTCTCTATTCTCTGTATTCTCATTCTGTCTGTCAATTCTGTCGTTCTCATTCTCATTCTGTTATGTGGGGGCGAAGTAGCAGTATTTATTGAATTTGAGGGTGTGATTGAGGCCGTGGAGGGGAGAGTCACATGGCTATGACTTGGGCCTATGGTAAGGCGGGAAAGTTTGACGTGCCCGCGAGGTTCGTAATGCGCCTTCGGGCCCGGGGAGAGGAGTGTCACGTGACATTGGCGGCGATCGGAAGCGAAGGCGTTGGCACGTTAGGTGCCCGCGATGGCGGCCCGTTTGTCTTGGAGATTTCGTTTCCATGGGAATTGAGGCATCTGGTTTGCAGGTGGCCAAGGAGCGGGGCGGCGCGCCGCGCCGGCAGTGCACCTGAAGCTCTCTTTGTCGGCGAGATGCATTTAACGGGCTTATATTTGCGAGGGAGGCCCGAAGCGATTCTCAGAAATATTTGTATACATTGCTGGGTCGCTTGTCAGGTAACGAGCGAGGAGGGAGTGAAGGGCGCCGCGCGCCGGGGTGGCCCAGCCCTAGGCTAATGAGGGCTTAATCCGCAGCTGTGGCGGCGCCGAGAAGCGGCGGTCAATGTTCTCGGCGGGCGTGGGCCCGTGAGAACAGCGGTTTGCCCGGAAGACACTGTATATGCTTTTATTGCCTTTTTGTTAGATTTTAAATGTGCAGCAGCGTGCTGGCATGCACTGAGAGCGACTTGAGAAGCTTGGTGAAAGTATGGTGGGTGGCCGCGCGGGAAGAAAGCTTTTAGGGGCTGTGCCCTGGTGACAAATTTGATCGCGAGATTGAACAACCATTCTCGTCGGAGGTCGGAGGTCAACCGGTCTCGTCGAAGGGTACGGACGTGTCCGTCCCTGCTCCGCCAGGCGACCCTTCGCCGCCTTTCACCGCCCGCGCCATAAGTGTCTTTGTGGCCGCGGTGGAGCTCCGCTTCCGTGGGCCGTTCATCCGGGGTACCAGGCGGGCCATGGTCGCCCGCTAGCGACAACAAACCGGAGGACAACGACAGTATGTTGAGCTCCCCGCCGGTGGCGCCACCCCCGCCACCTCCGCGGGAAGGAGATGCCATCTTAACCCCGCGGCGGAGCATCAAACTCCGCGTGGCGCGGGATGCAGGAGAATCCTGGAGCATGCCGTAGTGGCGCCACTCCCGGCTGTAGCACAGCCCTCGGGAGTTTCTGGACACTGCTGCAGCGAGGTGCCCCACGAGGTGCTCTTGGCCTACGCCCTGGCGAAGGAAGCGGAGCTCCTCCACTTTTGGAGGAATCTGGCGCAGCCAAACGACTCCCCAACTGTTCGGGAGCGGGCGCGCGAAATCGAAGCGCGCACTCCGCCTCCGACTTCCGCATCGACGCAGAAGTGGCAACGCGGCCCCGCCGCACCGGCCGAGGCAACGCCTGGATTAGGCGCCCCGCCCTGTGAACGGCTTATGGAGGGAACCGCCCCTCCCACTCAGCAGAACGACCTGGCCGCACCCGGGACCGAGGGTGCGGGCTCGCCTCCGGCGCGCTCGCCTCCGGAAAGCGACCGCGCACGGAGGGCTTTGCGTCGCCCCCCAGTGCCGACGCGGGGCCCGCCAGCGGCCACGAGGTACAACACGACCCCAGCCCTTCTGAAACCCCGCCCGAGGATCCCTGAGGGTAGAGGAGGGGGAAGAAGAAGAGCCTAGCCGCCCAGGAAGCAGCCGCCCGCAACGCCGCCACCGCCCACGGCACGGGAGCTCCGGGGGCCAAAGCACGTCGGTCTGCTCCAGCCCCGAAACCGACCCCCTCGGCGAGCAATCGGCCGCCTGGCAGCCCGCTCCGTGCGCCAGCGGGCCCCCCGCCTGCGAATGGCGTGGCGGGCGCCTCCGCGCGGGCCCCGCCCGCGGAACCTGAACCGGCGGTCGCCTCACGACCGGCGAGACGACCCTACCGCATCCAGTTGCAAATACACCCAGATGCGGTTAAAGAGCACGCAAAATCAATTGGAGAGGCTACAAGTTGGGAAGTTGGCTACAATCGGTCGCGTCATAACCCGAAAGGGCAAAGTTAGCTACCAAATTTTGACCTCCTCCCCAATTGCGTATCGGGAAGCCGAAAAAATGCAAGACTGCATAAAATCTTTTTGTTTGGACACCCACCCCCACCTCCACTGAGTGAACGTACACATCGCGTGTACTTTAAACAGGTTCCGCGCGGCATCACTGCTGACGAGTTGCGCGAGGAGCTTGTAGGCGCAGGCCTCCACCCGTTGGGCGTCCATCAACATGTGCGCCGCGAACTCTCCGAAACCGCCGGAATTTCGGAGAGCAGTGATGCTACAGGTGGCGAAGCCACCGAAACTCGTTCCGTGCGCACGGGCACTTTTCGCGTCACCCTTCGCGCGGACGAGTCGCGCAAAGCTTTCGGCATCAGGGCCATTGCCTCCTGCGACGTAAAAGTCTATCGCGAGAAATGGAAGTGCCCCCGTTTCTGCGAGAGATGCTGCAGATGGGGACATACTCGCAAAAACTGCGAATATCCCGTGAGATGCAAGATCTGCACGGGAGAGGGTCACTCGGCAGACAAGCCCGGCACGAAGGACTGCCCCATACGCGGTACTTCGGCCCACCCGAAATGCTGCAATTGCGGCGGACGCACCCGCATCTTACACAAAATGCGGAAGGTGCACACCGTTACAGCGCTCATCGAGCACTCAACGGCAATCTACGGAGAGGCCCAATGGCAACCTACCGAGAGGCATGGACGCCGCACAGGAACCCACTGCGCCGCAGAATAAAGCAGCGCAAGAGACGCGGTCTCGCGCTCTCACCACCCAATTGGGAGCACTCTCCGAAGACCAGATTCGGGGAATGATTCTGCTCCTAACCTCGCTTCTGCCCAACAATGGCGCAGAATAGTCTAAATTCTTCGTCTTACTACGAAGCACCTCTGCGAACATGCACCTGGAATGTTCAAAGTGCGTGCGAAAAGACCCAGTTAATACAAAACTTTGCCATCGAGCGACAACTCGACAATTTGGCGCTGCAGGAAACGTGGTTTCACAAGCATCTCACTGCCCGTATTCAAGGATACACAGTGTACCGCAGAGACCGCGAGGTCAAACGGGGGGGGGGCGGCGTTGCGCTCCTGGTCCGGCGTGACATCCCCCAGCTCGAAGTAACGACCCCACCTGGTGCCTTGCGTTCTCTAGAGGCGTTCGTGGTGAGGGTCTGGACGTTGGGCGGCCGACTTACAGTCGCGTCCGTCTACTGCCCGAATCAGCAACTCGACACTGCCTGTATCGACGCGATACTCGCGTTAGATACTAAAGTCCTCATCCTAGGGGATTTCAACGCGAGGAACAGTCAGTGGGGCTGCTTCGGCGCAAACCGAAACGGCACCCGTTTAGCCAACTACATTGCGACGAGACGTGGCGTATACGTATGCGCCCCGAAAGAACCCACGATCTACCCGACCACTGGTAACCCGGGAATTATCGACCTTGCGATCGCGAAAGGAATCGATTGCGCAGCCCCGCTTTCGATCTCGTATCTGGTTTCCAATCATAGGCCGGTAACATTCGTGGTTTCGTCTTTCGCTGCAGCACGCCGAAACAAATTCAATATAACTCACAATACCAACTGGGCCGGTTTCACAGCTCACGTAAGCATTGTGCTTGAGCAAAAACCGCTAAATTCACGGGACGAAATCGATAACGCGGTGACTCACATCGCCTCCGCGATTCGAACGTCCTACAAATTAAATACCATTATTACCCGCGAACCGGAATCTCGTCCTGAGCTTACAGACGAGCAGAGAAGGACGCTGCAGGAGCTCCGCAGATATTCTAAATTACACAGCCGATATGGCGATCCCGCGGACGGAGCGCGGGCGCGAGCTCTCAACAGAGTATTCCGTAAATCTCTACAAGACGAGAGAACCGCAAAATGGTCGCGCACGATCGAAGACTGCAATCTTCGTGAAAGAAATCTCTGGGGATTATCTAAGGCGCTGGGCCGAAAGGCGGGAGTCAACCGCTCACTCCGCATCACCTCGGCACCACAGCCGCCCGGCCACGCCGCTCTGCAGTCGGAACACGTGTGGGAGGACGCCGCGAAAAGCGAACTCTTCGCGGAATCGCTAGAACGGCAGTTCCGTGCATTCGGGTCCGATGAATTCGGGAGCCAGAACACTGTTGCACGCTTGCGTGACTACCTGACCGCCGCGCCGAGCACCTCAGCGCGACGTGTGACGGGAAGGGAGCTCCGCGAGGCGTTGCGTCACCTCAACAAGCATAAGGCATGCGGGCCGGACGACATAACTGCCGCCCAGCTCCGCGCGCTCGGCACAAACGGGGAGGAGTTCCTACGGAACCTCCTAAACTCGTGCCTAGCGCTAGGATATTTCCCCAGAGCGTGGAAAATCGCGACAGTATCCATGATATCAAAACCCAACAAGGACCAACTTCTTCCGAGCGGTTACAGACCTATTAGTCTCCTCTCGCTTCTTGCAAAAGCATTCGAGCGCCTGATCCTGGAGCGCTTGCAACGGGAAATACGGCGCCATAAGCTTCTTAGAGATGAGCAATTCGGGTTTCGAATTGGGCTCAGTTCCGCGCAACAACTGACGCGGCAATGTACCGAGGTCGGTCTCTCTCTCGAAAGACGGCAGAACTTGCCGGTGGTTTTTCTAGACATGCGTTCGGCATTCGATTCTGTATGGCACGAGGGGGCGCTCGCGTGTCTTGCGGACATTGGAATCAGCGACTGCTACGTCAGACTAATCGCTAGATTCTTGGAAGATAGACGATTCAAGGTTCGCGTCAATGGCGTACAATCGTCCTTAAGACGAGACGTGGCCGGCGTGCCACAGGGAAGCGTGCTCTCCCCTACTCTATTCGGCCTGTACGTCAACGACGCGCCGCTACCAGTTGATAGAAACACCGGCATTCAACATTGCGGGCTCCTAATGTTTGCGGATGACTTTGCCTACTACGCGAAGTCGGCGGGCAAAAGGAAATCAGTGAGATATCTGAACGATTGCCTCGCTGAGCTTCCCGAATGGCTGAGCAATAAAAAGCTCGCCCTCAACCTAGACAAGTGCGTAGCCGTTAACTTCACCCGACAGAGGGCCGACCCCGATGAAGTCGTGAGCTTAGCCGGCGCGCACCTACCCTGGCAAAAGACGGCGAAGTATCTTGGTGTGAAGCTTGACAGCGGTCTCCGCTGGCACGCTCACGCAAGATACCTTAGCCAGAAAATAACTGCCCGAACCACTTTCCTACGCCTGCTTCTACGAGCCCCCGAACTCCATCCTGCCCTCAAACGCCGCTTATTCACCGCTTGCGTACGGTCCATTTGGACGTACGCCTGCGAGGTATTCGCGGCGGCACCTCCCTCCACCCTCCGTCCGATTCGCCCGCGAAAAAAAACAACTTGTCCGTGAAAAACGTGCGTCTTCCGCACCTCCCCCCACCCCCACCCAACAGATACCCTAGAAACACCGACGTGTTTGGAGTTCTGGGCGTAAAAAATCAATTCTTGCCGGAGCTTCAAAGGCGCTCGGCTACGGCGCTGCAAGGCGCTGGGCAAGGCCGCGCATCTGCGCGACACCGGCCGAGAGGCGAACAGCGACACACATCGGTCCTATCTACGGAAAGGACCGAAACACGTCGCCTTCACCTTCCGTGCGCTGCCTCACGACACGCTTGCTACCTTGTGCGAGCAAGCGGAGGCAGGCGAACGCGGAGGGGAAGACTCGCCCTCGGCCGAGGCACGCGTGGGCAACGCGACGACGCGCCCCTCCTGCCTACCACACCTCCCAATGGGCCTGAGCGCCACGGACACTTTGAGCCAAGTCAGTGCCGTGGCGAACAGAAGTCAGTGCAGTGCTGTGGGAATGAATGGTTATGTATATAGTGAATGAATGGTTATGTAAATAATGAATGAATGGTTATGTATATAATGAATGAATGGTTATGTATATAATGAATGAATGATGCGTGAACGAAAAATAAACTAGTGAAAGAACCAAACTACACAAAAACATTTAGAATTAAGAAAAAATAACAGTAACATTTTCTTGTAAATTAAGTATGCCAAAGTGCTACAACATAATTATTAAGTTAGATTTAAGCTAGAATTAAGTTAGCTTAGTTAATATTAGCTTTTTCTTTACCTCTCCCTTAGCTGCTTAAGCCGCAAGCCAGCAGCATAATTTGTACACAGTTAACTAAATAAATTCCCACCTCCTCAGGGTTGCTGTGGAGGGGGAACAAGATTGAACAACCATGTTTGAGCGGGATGGATAGTGTCTGGCGGGTTCATTCAGTTTTAATTGTTGGTTTGCGTGCTTAATCTCGCTGCAGTGTTGGTCTGCTGTACCAGAAGGGCAGAGTCCAGACTACAATGTTAATATTTTGGGCGGCACATTGGAATTTGTTTACATGTTACTCAGGTGTAAAGTTACCAAATTAATGTCATTCTGCCCTCCTATGACAAAGACTGTGTCCTGATTGGTCAGTGTCTTTGTGTGGGTGTCCAACTCTGCAGTCACATCTGCCGACCTTCCGTTAGGTTTAAAAATAGATGAGACTTAGTAGTATGAGGGTAACTTCCTACTGAGAATGGAGGAAAGATGGCGGCCATGGCTGTCAGCTAGAACAAATACCTGGTTTTTAGGCTCGGTAGGAATGTCTTTGTTTTCAAGTGGGCTAGGAAGCGCAGCTTTACGTGATTTGGTTTGGACGCTCTTCCTAGTTTGTTTGCGTTAGTTTGTGCGTATATTTGTCGATGGTAGAGAAGGGTTGTAAGGTCCAGGAAGGCGAGGAAAATCTGTTTCATAATCTAAAACATTAAATTTGTTTGGAGTTGCGACTGGATGTGGTGTCTGTGTCTTGTGTGCAGTCACGGGTGCACGGTTGGGACGATTCGCAGTGTTGCTGATTTGAACCCAACCGTCTGCTTAGGGAACGACCTCTTCCAACCTTCGGATATGTTGATCTAACTTTTGGTGTATGTGTGTGAAAGCTTTCAGAAGGTCGGCTTTGAGAGTTTAGATAGTAGAACGAGCAGTAGCCATGTCACGAATGCGTTTTAATGTACGTAATAAAAATTGCAATAAATACAAGAAAACTCAGATAACAGCAACAAGCTCCTAGCTTAATATTTTAAAAGTGTAAGATTGATGTGTATTCGATAAGTTAAAAAGTAAGATTCAATACAAGAATGAGAAGGTATGCTCTCTACAAAATCTATTGAAGCTAGTGCTTACGAAATTTGGCAATGTGGCTACGTAGATTTTCGTCCACGTAAGCTGCAACTATTTTATGCAACCACTAGACTATACTTTACCGTAAATAGAGATATTAACTCAAAATTTGTCTTGGAAATAGAGAGTAAGATATGCAACACAAATTCAAAACTTGTCGATACACAGTCCTCGTAACGTTGAAAACAACGGAATTGTAACTCGTCACAGAAATACAATAAATTTTTCAATAGTTAAATTAGCACAGTGCTATAATGTCGAAAATAAACGGAAGTGTTCATAGGTTTTAACACTTATCACCAAATCGTAATTCAGAAGTTCGTTAAGGTTCCAGTATCCATTTAAAATTAGTAATTTGTTGTTTTGTAGCAAAAAAGTATTAAATTTATTATTATCGAAATTATATTTTCAGCTAACCTGCAACAAGTAATGAAAGTACTAACACCAAATACAGTACAATCCACACCAAATATAGTACACACCAAATACAGTACAATCGCTAAAAATAATAGATAAATCACAAAAATTCAAGAGCACAACCAGATGCGTCCGACTCGTAAGATGGCGTCACGAAAGTCATTGTCCGAAGAATTTACTAAGTTGATAACAAAAAGCTAAAGAGCATAGAAAACAGTTGGGACATCCTCCTGGAATATGGGCGGTCGAGAGGGGTGGCGTGGCCAGAGTGTGTCGCAGAGTCTATTGTGAGCGTGTGATAGACCTCCGTTTCTTCTGCCTTTTGTATAGAAAACCTCTGCGTGAGAAATGTCCAGTTCCAAACGTGTTAGAAAAATTCCTCTGGAATTAGCGAAGAGCCAATGGACGTTACGCACCATTGTTTCCGGGGACGCTTTCACAGGGGAGTGGGTGGCTTCACTCAGCGGGCGTCCGGGTGCACGAGGTACCGGATGGTCAGTTTAAAATGCAACCCTACTGTTCGAGGCCCTGAGAGAAAAAAGTAAGAACCCTGCTTCTGGGATAGCTCCTTTGTCGGCATTTCTGCGACAAACCCTTCACTTAACCCGCTTCCTTTCCATCGCCCCCCTTCCTGTGGTCTGGATCATACCTGCTCAAAGCAAAAGAGGTTGCGACTTTATTCACTGTTTTCAACTCACCTTTGCCTCAGCATAGAGAAACACAGATTTATGGTGCAGGAGTATTTCCGAACGAAAACTATCAAAGAATGCCAGGCAGTTTTCAGAGAAAAGAATTCATCAAAATGTTGATTGGAAACTTTGAAAATAGAACCGCTGAGTGTAATGCTATTGCGACACAGGGATCGTGTTTGATCGGAAATGCAGTCGCCAAAATGCAGTGCTCACGCAGCGAAAAACTAGAGTAACTTCGGAATGTTCTATCAACTTCCTCCAAAATATTAGACACTTTCAGTAGCAATGTAATTTTTCGTATGAAAATGCGCACTATGCCACAAAAAATTGAATAGGCGCAAACAGTGGACATCTCTCAGGAGCTTAAGGTTCTTGATCGGGTTGCTCGCATGATTTATTGTAATGGGCTACGATGATTTGTTAGCTAAGTACTTGAGACTCTTGATTAAGTGCTTTTTCAGTGATGAGGCTTTTCAAAACTATTTTTAAAGTAACATTATTTAAATATAATAATAATAATAATAATAATAATAATAATAATAATAATAATAATAATAATAATAATAATAATAATAAAAACATTTGTTCTGCAAATATGGAATTAATATTTATTTAAAACAACAAGAAGAAACGTGTACATTTCTGAAGCATATTTGTTGAGTAACTAAAATAAGCAAAGTTTGTAATGAAATCTATACCTAAATGTATATTTTACATTGTAAGCTTAGCCCGCAAATGGTGATGTGGGGTCATTTGTGGCACCAATGAATCTATTTCCTTTAAAATACAGTATAAAATGTTATCTGCGAAAGTTAGCAGCTTCTATACCTTCTCATCAGTTTCTAAGAGCCTCCTTGCCACAGCAATGGTTGTGTATTTCTGTATTGGTTATTAGAGAAACTAATGTTTTTACAGCCTGGTGCCGTTATTGATCCCACGCCACCTTTAACGTCTTAGGTATGTCAGATCGCCCATTCTATTTTCAAAGTTTCCAATCAACATTTTGATCGTATATGATTGATACTTACATATGTATGCATGATACATATGTAGATACCTTAAAAAATAAGAATAATAAAATCTAGTTTCAGGCTAATAAGAGACGCCCAGTTGATGAATATGGATTTACAAAACATACAACTCTTCTCTCCCATGTCACAAAGAAAGTGAAGGCCGTCATTTTATTATCTACAATTACAACATCATTCAAAAGAACAGAGTCAGGACGATGAAATAATTTTTTTAATAATATGAAAGGGGGAGTTGATTCCTTACACCAAAAATGCGTCACATTAGCACGAGTCATCTCATACACAGGTGGCCAATGGCGTTGTTCTATGCTATTATCAATATCACTGGGGCTAATGCTCGTATTCTGTATATTTCTGTGAAAAATAATACAGAAATATCACTTTTGACTTCCTAAAACCTTTCACTAGATCACTCGTCCTATCTGAACGAATGACTTTTCAATGAGACTTACCAAGAGAGCTGCAGCTTCTGGTAGCAAGTATGATGATGAAGGAAAATTCCAGTCTGACAACATACTGGAAATACTTCAAATAAAAAAGAAAGAGGTGTGCCTTGTGTTCGAGGCCAGAAGAAAAGAAATATCTTTATTCTGAATTTCCTGTGATCGTCCAGAGTGTCAAAACATTGGATATCTTGTTTGCCAGAAATGCGGCGAAGCTAATTTTTAGACATTGTCAAAATTGTGAAATAGTTAGATATTAAGTTTTTTTCATATAAATTAATATTTATTAGCTTTATGTTCAATTTCAAGTGTAACTTTTGGTGATATCTGTATTTCTTTTGGCAGCAAAGAAGTTAAAAATACAGCTTGCAAAAGCACTACAATCATGACTATTCAAACTAAACAAAGTATCTTATCTCAAAAATATGTATCATTTAACAATAGATTTGCTTAGCAATGTGTGTAGAAAGTGTCCTGAACACCAATACAAAAGTTTTGGGCTACAAAGTTTGAAATAAAGGTTATTTTATAGTTTTAAAATGCGTGGTGCCATTATTGACCCCACGTCACTATCTACGCTCAATAAGTTGCACGTCACCATTTGAGGGTTAATTCACATTTCTAAAATTTACGAAGAAATCACTGTTCTTCTCGATATCCGTCGACGCCAAAGAAGCAGGCGCGCGCCTTTCTCTTTAAATTCGTGGGCACGACGGTCATCTGCTCTCCTCCTCTGGGTGGCATTAGGGGAGAAGGGATTAAGCATATTTTCCGACAGTTCATTTGCTCGAAACTGCCAGCCGCTATCGGACGCCCTCAAACATAGTTGCCAGTGCAATTCGGTCTCCCTGCAGTGGGTTGCATTTTAAACTGATCACCCGGTATTTACGCCTGAAAACGTAAATCCACTCCACGCGACGCGGGGACGCGGTTGGCGCGAGCGACGTGTGTCAGTTTCGCTCGACGAGATGGAAGACTTCTTGTCTGGCCTAAGGGGGTGCAAATTTGTGATATCCTTAAGAGTAACTCAAGAGCGTGAGAAATAAAGAATTTCCTATAACATGGATCCTTTCTAACAAAGAGCCGGCCGCGGATGGCGCGGAGACGCGGTACGTCTCAGCATGAATGTTGAAGCAATTAATCCTTGATGAAAGTTCAAGTCCTTCTCAATGTTTGAAAAAAGACAACAGCAAAAGAGGTGAAAGATCGATTTTTATATAGTTCATGTTGAAACTACATAGACAGCTGTGGTTGTCAATTCTGCAAAGCCAAAATGTGATAAACTTGTTTGCATATATTTGTGTAAATTATGCATTGTGGGGTGGATTGGCTCATCTTGACTTGATTTTTAACGACGCAATAATTTCGACTGACAAACTTTCAGGAATATTTAACATGAGGTAATCTAATGAATTTAGTTTCGTAGAGTCCATTAAACTTATAACTCAACCGGAGTTGCGTAAAACATTAACACCTACCAACTGATGTTGCCAACTACCCTTCCCTATCAATGCCAGGAATGCGTTTTAAATACGAAATCTCAAATGCCAAAGCAAAAATACCTAAATAAATATTTTTCCACTGTAGTGTTGATATTTATTCAATAAATTAAAACTATTAAAGTTCTATACGAATTTGCGAATGCTATCTACGAAATTCGATTGAAGGAGAGTAGTTGAGAAATTTGACAACATACAAATGTCTCAGAATAAATGTTACAAACTCCTAGGGTGTGTGTATGTGTGTGTGTGTGGGTGTGTGTGTGTTCGAAGATCGCTTTTTGCCAATGAACGTGTGGTGGGACATTCCATATAAAGAAGTAACACATGTGGCATTTGCTTCTGATTAGTGTACTACTCTTCATGCTTTGGTGTTTGCAGTACAGGAAATCGTTGTGACTGCGTGAGAACGTGACCTGTTAAACACCAGTGCATGCTAAGTTACCTCCCAGTCAGGGGCAAATGCCACTTGTGTAAATTTGTATCCTTCGATAAAATATAAGTGGAATTGCAATTTGATAAGCTGGGACACAGCAGCCCCCGATTGAATAACCGCATCCCAACTGATCAAACGTCAATTCCACTATTTTAATCGGATAATAATAAATTTTTCCCACCACATGTTCATTGACAAACAGTGATTATGTTCCCGTAAACGCCTAAGGTTGTTTTTGTGAAAGTAATTAATCTTTAATAAAAGCTGCACTCTAGAAAGTTGCCCTTATCTGCGGTTTGTTTGGTGCGTTCATTCCGTTTCGTTCGTTTCTTTGATGGGTGTTTTTGTTGCATTTGCTGTGAAGTGTTACTCTTCATGTATTTGTTATTGTTATGTTACATATTTTATTGTTATAACAAAAATTTCGCTCATACAATCGTCATTGTTTATTTTGATATTGTTAGGTTTTTCGTCCAGTTTCCCTGATTCATTGAGCAAATGCTGAGATGGCCCTTTGTTTTGCTTCTGGACATAAATGTAACTTCGTTATCTGTGCACGTCTTCTAGAATTCATTGGGAAATATAGTTATTCAAATTATCGTTTCCATGTTGTTGCGGCAGGATGTATTATTCCTTGACGAAGGACATCATGGATAAGAGTTCAACATTTATTGCTTATTTATCCTTGAAAATAGATTTTATTACATGAGAGCTTTTTTTTAAAAAAATCAAAATTTATGTAGTATATGACTCAGTGTAGGGATCACAGAATTTTGAAAATGTACACAGAATTCACTTCTCCCCATAGCACGTCATACGCAGTTTCAACTGTTTTTTTACGTAAAGTAAATAAATAAATACTTATTGTTTATTTCATACAATATGAATGTATACTAAAGAACATAATGAGCTACTCATATGGCATGACTAAGCTACCACTGTTGTTCGATTTAATCGTAGGACGAATTGACGTTTTACCAGCCGGAACGCGATTATCATATTAGGAGCTTTAACTTCAGAAAAGTTGTAACGAAGCTCCCGATTGGCTAACCGCAACCCAGATGATCAAACGGGGTCTTGTGGCTCAAAGCGAAGTCGCTCGCCTTTTACCAAGAAAGTCCGGGTTCGATACCCGTCGATGGGAATTTGTTGCAACAAAATGAGTCTGCCTGCTTCACAGGGGCCAGATCAACCCCTGTGAAGTGTCCTAAACCCTACCTCTTTCCTAATTCCTTCCCAATTCAGGCCTCTGGGTTGTGACGTAGGAGCGCGTACACGGAGATGCTACCTGGCAGTCCTCTTTACAACTGTCTGACAGACGAGATTACACACGCAATATATATTAATGGAGGATTACTCCGCTAGAAGCGCTCTACGCTCGATCGCTGCGCTTCGAGACGCGTTGCGTCGATTAATAAAATGAATAAGACGCAACAAATTAAAAAAAACTCAATTTGCCGTATGTTTAATTTTTAAGTAGGCCCACAGTAGATCCATAATGATCGTGGATGGGATTTGGAAGCGGGCAGTTGGGTGTGGGGAACGCCATGTTGCCGCACATGGCGCGAAAGATACGTGATTGCGGTTGCCCAGCCCAAGTCCCAAACACCATCAGCAGACACGATAACATGTCTTATCATCATGGATTGTGTTTGCTGATAGTGTCTGGGGCCTGAGCTGAGCAGTCGCAACCACGTGCTAGTAGAAATGCAGTTTGTGATCAGATTCCTTCACGTGCGCTTTCGATTCCCAGAATTCGAGGCGCGGCTACCATGGTGTCAAAAGGGTGCGTGGCCGACGCACTTTCCTGCGGAATGTGACGCTTCGCTACGCAGTTTCAAGTTGAGAGCGAGACTCGGACCTTCGGCCCTCGCGTTTTTGATTTATTTTGCGTATTCGGCCCTCGCGTATTTTGATTTATATCAAAAAACAGTAAAAACTATTTATGATGTATGGAGGAAAAGATTATCTGTGCACGTTTTCTTGAGTACCAGAATCCCATCCCAACATTTTTAACGATAAATAGTTGAAACATGAATGAAAGTTAAAACAACAACAACAACAACAACAATAATAATAATAATAATAATAATAATAATAATAATAATAATAATAATATAGGCATATTACATGCTTACCAACTTTATACAAACTACTAACTTCCATAATAACAGATAAGATATATCAGCACCTTGAAGACAATAACATCCTGGCTGAAGAGCAAAAGGGCTGCAAGAGGGGGTCACAAGGCTGCAAGGAACAGCTCATCATAGATGCGGCAGTCTGTGGACATGTGAAGAAAACAGGAGGGACGTTATATACAGCTTATATTGATTATCAAAAAGCCTTCGACAGCTTACCTCACTCCTGGCTAATTGATGTGCTTGATATGTACAAAATAGACCGATTGGTTGTATCGTTTCTAAAGGCACAGATGCAAAGGTGGACAACCAGATTGCACATTTGCACGCAAAATAATCATGTCAATGCAGGAGACATACATATTAAACAAGTAATCTTCCAAGGAGACTCTCTTAGCGCTCTATCGTTCTGCCTTGCTATGAATCCCCTATCGACTTTGTTAAATAAAGATCAAATGGGCTACAAAATCAACAGCAAAATCGATCATGTACGCTTATCCCACCTGCTTAAAATTATTCAGCACCACAAGAGAAAAGCTTAATCATTTGCTTGACACTACTGCAAAATTTAGCAATGCTATTGGAATGCATTTTGGCCTCGAGAAATGTAAACTAAATGCACTGCGGAAAGGAAAGTGGCAACATCAGATGGATTACACCCTTGGAGAAGGAAATGCTAAACACGAACGAATTCATGCCATGAATCCTGAGGAACATTACAAATATCTTGGATATTTACAAAGATTTAATGTTGACCAAAACATTACAAAATCTGACATTACCCAGGAATTTAATACACGTCTGAGAAAAATTCTGAAAACTAAACTCAGTGCTGGCAGGAAAATTAAGGCTATAATTACCTATGTAATTCCAGTGCTTACCTACAGCTTTGGTATTGTCAGATGGACACAAACCGAACTAGATGCATTTAATACAAACTGCAGAGTACTTTGCACCAGATTTAGATGTTACCACCCTAAAAGTGCAGTTAAGAGATTCCACCTACCTAGGTCTTTAGGAGGAAGAGGTGTCATAGATATTGTGAATCTCCATCACCAACAACTGGAGAGACTGCGTCAGTACTTCCACGAAAAAGCTAATGGAAGCAAGATACATCGGATTGTAACATACATTGACCGGAAAATTACACCATTGAATTTTTCTGATGAAACAATGAACCTACAAAAGCAAATACAGACCAATGAGATGAAAATCAGCGACTGGAAAGAGAAGCAACTTCACGGACGCTACCCATACCAGATAGAGGGAGAACTGATAGACCGTAAGTCGTCAATTAAATGGCTGTGCTTGGGAGAACTTTTTGCTGAAACAGAGGATTTCATGGTAGCTATTCAGGACCAAGTAGTATCAACTAAAATCTACCGCAAATTTATCCTGAAAGACAATAAAGTTCGTGATGACAAATGTCGGCTATGTGGAGTACATAGAGAAAATATAAACCACATTATCAGTGGATGCAGCTCTCTAGCATCCTCAGAATATACAAAACGACATGACGACGTTTGTAAAGTGGTTTATCAGCAACTATGCCACAATAATAACCTTTTGACGGGTAACCGAACACCATACTATAAGTACACACCCGAACCAGTCATTGACATAAATAATCACAAAATGTACTGGAACAGGTCCATAATAACAGATAGGTCTGTATCATCTAATAAACCGGACATTGTATGGCATGACAAAAATAAAAAGGTGTATCTGATTGATGTCGCAGTTCCGCTAGCTCACAACATCCCAAAGAAAAGAAGTGAAAAAATTCTAAAATATCAACCTCTGGCAAATGAGATAAAGGAAATGTGGAGCGACGTGGAAATGGTGACGATTGTACCAATAATTCTAGGCGCCACTGGTGAAATTCCTAAGTTCCTACATGAATCCCTAGCTGAACTGCAACTGAAGAAGGGGTTATACATCCAGATGCAAAAGATTGTCATACTGGACACATGTAACATCGTGAGGAAGTTTCTGAACATTGGTGGTTGATCCAGTGCTGATTATGACAGTTGGAACGTGTATCTCTTGTTCATGGTAACCGAGATGCACGAGTGGAAACAAGTTAAATTGTGATAATAATAATAATAATAATAATAATAATAATAATAATAATAATAATAATAATAATAATAATACCTAGCGTCCTGAAGCACTCTCTGGAAAAACTGGGGATCGAGACGAACATTATCATCAATCTACAGAAAGCTGTGATCCTGAGCACGTGTTCTTTAGTCGGAAGATTTATGGGTTTCTAAATAAATTTGTGTTAATTATTTACTTTTTAATTTGTAAACTGAGTGTTTGAATTTATATTTGTAGAAATGTTTACCTTCTAGTTGGTTCTTAAAATGAATATGTTTTTGTTAAAAGTAGTGTACTACGGTAATCATGCTTTGATAGAAATATCCGTATGACTCCTCAAACATGTACCAGAAAGCTGTGAAAAAATAAATAATAATAATAATAATAATAATAATAATAATAATAATAATTATAATAATAATTATAATAATAATAATAATAATTATAATAATAATAATAATAATAATAATAATAATAATAATAATAATAATAATAATAATAATAATAATAATAATAATAATAATAATAATAATAGCAGCCAGTTCGGATAGTCGAGATCGCTAAGGCAATAGTGCCGTGGCGATCTCGGACGGATCGCGGGTTCGAGCCCCGTGTCGGGCATGGGTGTATGTGTGTGCCGTCCTTTCATCCTTTATTATCATCATTCCATCTTCTATCCCCCCAGGATTAACCCTGGGGTATAAAAATCGTATTCAGTCTAATGATGATTCTCTATGGTTAGTTACATGCAAAACTTGCAACGCAATAATGATACTGAGCCCGTGTAAGTGCTTATCCTGCGTGGTCCAAGCCTATTCGCGAGCACTAAATAAATAAAAGCGCGAGATTAGTAACATTTGAAAAACTTGACATTTTCGTCCCCGAGGTATAGAAAAACAATTTGCAACGGTAAACGAACTGCAGATTTGATTTTTCTGCATTACTAACAATATAGTAACTCACCCTCAGCTCTAATCTTACCACTTCAAGCAAAAGGAGAGTTCAATAAAACGTGTGCATAGTGAAGCTACATTTATGTCTAGAAGCAAAAGAAGGGGTCATCTCAGCATTTGCTCAATGAATCAGGGAAACTTGACAAAAACCTGATCGAGATGGGCGTTAACGTATAACATCCTTGAGTCTGTCCAATATATTTTATGCGAATTCTCACCTTAAAATCATTTTGAGCGTGTATGTTCTTAACGTTTTCCAGGAAAACCTTAATTTTCTTGCCTTCTGTTTTTCCCACCGGTTTTCTCCTTCATTTATACAAATGGAAAAAACTCTTAAGAAGCTACGTGTCATACAAATAGTTAACGATAAATAGTTGACCTCTACGCACTTCCACTAATAATATTCTACACAAAGAAACCTTCCCTTCTCGGGAGTTCCCCACAAGATCCGCTCTTTCTGTTTTCGGAGTCCGCGCGCGTGAACGAATCGTATTACAAACTGCATTTCTGCCTCGGTGTAATACTATATAGTATTACTTACTTTTTATTGTTGTTATTGTTGACGTGTTGAATGGCATGCAATAAGAATATTTTTTTTCTTTGAATTATTTGGTATTTGCGGTTTGTGAAGGTTCTTTGGGTTTAGGAAATTTAATTTCTGTGGTCAGTTCTCATTGGAATGATTATTTTCAGTCTTTGGTAGCATTGCGATGTATAATGTAGTATGATAAATATATCTTACACCGTGATTCCAGCTTCATGTGCTTGCTGCGTGGCGACATGGCCATCCCCCTCTGACATGGCGTTCCCCTCTCCCAACTGTTAATCCCTAGAATACATAAATTTTAATAACGTGTAATAATTAATATCTTTAATGGAAACTGTCGTTGTTTTTTATAAAAGCATTGTCAATTTTTGATTCCGGTAGGTATTTTCGAAACAGTCCGGCCTTCTCTTCGTTGGACAACAAGTTGCTTCCTTCAATTTGTACCAGTAAGAAGACATTTTCGTTGCATTTCGAAATAGAATAAGAAATAACGAATATTTATTCATCTCAACTTCCTTATTCACTAGCATTATGATGTAATATTAGGGTTATATAGATCGAATACTCTTCAAATCTATCAGTTTTTAAAAAATATTAGAGAGACTTATATTAGAGAAACATGACGCGCTTTCAGATTGCCAACATGGATTTAGAAAATCAAAATCAACGGAAACAGCTATATTTTCTTTTCTTAAAGATGTCGCCTCATCATTGGATCAAAACGAGGCACCTATTGGATTATTTTTAGATCTTTAAAAAGCTTTTGACGTCATTGATAATGACATTTTATTTCAAAATTACCTTCATTGGAATCCGGGTATTGCCCTAGATTGGTTATACCTTTCCGATCTTTGCCCATTGCACGTGGTTCCTCAAGGATCGATTTTAGGCCTATTCTGTTCCTACTTACGTAAACGATATGCCTCGACGATTCGAAACGGAAGAACGGTTCTCTTTGCAAATGATACGAACATCCTTTGCAGTAAAGAAACCGTAAATAGTACAATATCAGATGTTTCAAATTGGTTCCGAAATAACAAATTAATAGTAAACGAAAAGAAAACGGTTGTAATGCAGTTTTCCACTTCAAATAAACAATTCTGTGCACCATTGAAAATGAACGGTGTACCATTGACTGATGTTAAGACAACAAAATTTTTAGGTCTCTCAATTCAGTCAAACCTTAAATGGAACGTCCATTTAAATGAATTGAACACAAAATTAAGTTCATTATGCTACGCGTTCAGAATTCTTGCCAATTCAGTAAGCCTTCATACTGCTCGTTGTGTATATTTCGCGAATGTTCATTCCCGCATGAGATATGGCATAATATTCTTGGGAAATACATCTTATAGCTCCCAGACTTTCAAATTACAAAAACGAATTGTACGAATAATAACCAAATCCCACCCACGTGATTCATGTAAGCCTCTCTTCATTAATCTAGGAATTTTACCATTACCTTGTCTGTTTATTTACGAATCAGTGGTTTTTGTCAAAAATGACTTGCTTAAGGGCGGGAATATATTTTCAAAAAATGCCGAAGTCTATTACTATAACACTCGACGTAGAAATCATATTCATCAGGTGACAGTATCAACAGCTCATTACAAAAAATTCACATACAATACATGTACATTATTTTACAACACTTTGCCAGATGACGTTAAACGATTAAATTCAATAGAAAAGTTTAAATCCCAAGTGAAATCGTTTCTGCTGCATAACTGTTTCTATACAATTAGAGACTATACTGAGCATCACAAGAAAAGTAACATTAATTTTAACAGTGATACATAATGCATTATTTACCACTTGGACTGAATAAATGAGTATAAACAACCTGTAACAACTATTGTACTACAGCTTCCGGGACAAATGACCCCCATCTCGATCAGGTTTTTCGTCCAGTTTCCCTGATCCATTGAGCAAATGTTGAGATGGCCCCTTGTTTTGCTTCTGGACATAAATGTAACTTCATTTTCTGTGCACGTCTTCTAGAATTCAGTGGGAAATACAATTACTCAAATTATCGTATCCATGTTTTCGCGTCTGGAAGTATTATTCCGAAGGACAACATGGGTAAGAGCCAAAATTTATTGCCTTTTTATCGTTGAAAATAGATTTTATTACGTGGGAGCTTTTTTTTTTTTTAAAAAAAAATTAAGTAGTATATGACTTAGAGTGGGGATCACAGAATTTTGAAAATGTGCACACAATTCACTTTTCCCCAGAGCACGTCATACGCAGTTTTTAACTGCTTTTTTGACGTAAAAAGTAAAATTAAAAAAAATATTGGCATAAACTCGAGCTATATTCTAATAGATAAGAAATAACACTTTCTTTTCCTTTCAAGACGAATTGAAGTAGAAAATTGTTTCGTTTCGTTACAACACTAAAATCACTGAATTACTTTATTACTTGCTACAAAATGTATGGTACATTAAACATCCATGATTATTCTAGCAATTTATTCCATGTCGGAAGTGAGCACTTGTGATTGGCGGATGAAGTGGATTTTGCTTTCCACTTCTTTAAGGAATGGACTATACACGGGCGGATAGAGTTATTCGTTGGTGTTCCTTGCTCGACACCGCAAGGGACCATTTATAAGAAAAGTCGAAGACCCGCCCTTGTTTCGTGAGTGAGGTGAGTGAGCGTGAGCGAAGTGTGAAAGGAAAATAATTAAATTTACAGAGGAAAATAGGAAGCCTTTGCGAATTATCCTCATTGTGTCTTTTATTTATCGATTTTGTGGAGTATTTGGTAAGTTAATATGGGACGGTTACAGATATAATAAAGTTCACTTGTTTGGCATCATAAAATTGGCCGTTTATGTGGCTTTCATTGCTTATGAAAGTTAAGCATAATTGTCAAGATTGTTTCTGTATAAGTAATTAAACATTAAATTTAAGTAAGTAAAAGTCGAATACTGCATAGAAGTGACGGCGAGAGTTTGATGCGGTCAAAGGAAACCTCGGCGTGTTGTGTGCATTGAAGTTCACGGCAATCATACATTCAAGGAATCGTGCGTGTCAAAAATCTGATTGATAATTATCACCAGAAGAAAATAGTACGTGATTTTACTTTTCATGAAACTATTACAGAGTCAAAGGGATAGAAATGACAAGTTTTGGGTTATCATTTTTTACGAACAGTGACAACTTTTTTCCTGCTCTGGATCAAATTTTTAACATTTCATTTTGATTTGAACTTTTAGTGTATTAATTAGGTGTATTGTGTTCTGCATTTGTGGAAATTCAGAAATTCATGCAAGGTGAAGTAATCACTAAATGAGGTATCCTTATTTCAGTAATGACATCATAGTGAACATGAGTGATGTCAGGTTTCAATGTCATGATTATAACCTATAGGTTGGGTTGTCACATTTCAGAGATTTGAAATCAATATTTCTAGAGTCAGCAGATTATCATGATTCATGATATAAAATATAATTTATACTAACAGATTCTAAATGTGGTGTAGTTTAGAAGCAATTACCAATGGGTATTTTTGGCATTTGAAATGCATGTTTCTGAAGGAGTGAGGGAAATATTTATAGGTTAATTTGAATTGTTTATGATTCAACAATTCAGAATCGGTGTGTGGATTTGTGTGCAGAGTTCTTGGTTTTGGAACGGATACTGTGAAATTGGCATGAACTGCTCGGTACAGTAATCACAATTTCCTGTAGAGAAAGAAAATTTATGTAGTATGTACTGTTTTGGATAGTGTGGTTATGGGGCATAGAGGTCATTGACCTACACTAGTCTGTAGTTTCCTTGTTAAGATATTTTTTGATGGCTTCTAAGAAGTGAAAAGATTTTGGAAAAAAAATAGTCCATTTTGTAACATGTTTTTACTTGTGCTAATACCCATTAATGTACATTCTTTGTGTTGATACAGTTGTACGTAGCATTGTTTTGTATGAGCCATGTGGTAATTATTGAATTACATCACAGGCTCCTGTTTTCTAATGCAGGTTAAAATATGGATGAGATGCTTATGATTGTTTAAAGATTATCTATATTATTAATTAACTTCTAATTGGAAATTGGAGAAAGTGTTCTTTAGTTTTCCTTATCGTTCCTACTATTGTCTTCCCTTTCTTTACTTTTACGATCTCAGTTGGATCCCTACATGTGCAACATGGTGAATTCTCCAATTGGAACATGCAGCAATAATTTGCTAAAATTTAAGACCTTTTTTTCCATGATATGATGTTTGTGGAAATGTGTTTTGATAGTGTTATTACTTTTAGAAGTGTAAATCAAAAATTGATCAAAGCTTGTTTTTTTATCATGTTAAAGTAAAAGCAATATTGAAATTGAGGATTGTGGAATTCTATTACAATTGGATAGATCATAGAACAAAAATAGGTCCAAGAATGCTTCTTTGGTCATTTGTTCATGTGCACAATTAATATAGCCCTTGTTCTTTGAACTGAGAATGGATTGTTGCATTGCACCATAGGTTATTCCACTGCAAAATAAAATGATAATTGAGAGTACGAAAATTTAATTGGGCAATGTAATTTTATGAAATTACATTAAAGAATGTGAAAATCGACAAGGAATAGTATTGAAATGTTAGGAATGACTGAATTTTCTTGTACGAATTTGTTGACCAACCTGTCATAGTTGAAAGACAGTAATTAGGCAGTCTTCTTTACACTGATGTTTTAACTTAAATCGAGTATTGTTTTTGTTTTGATTACAATTTCTATTACTGTTCTTGAGAAAGTAATACGAGCTTGTTTGATTTGAAATTTCTGGAATATTGTAATAAGTCAATGCTGTTGGAAGCAGTAGTATATTTTTTGTTCTGCAGAATGGAATGTGCTTGGAAAATGTTGAAATTTTTTATTGGTAGGGGAAGAAATTATTCTGTGGACTTTCATGTGTATAGTCTTAAAGTTGACAGTAATTTTCAAAGAACTGTTATTGTTACTTTTTCATTTGAAAATGGAGAACAGTTCTTTATGATCTGTATGAAACTAGTTTGGGATCTTGGCTTCTTTGGAAGAGGTGTGTAAGATGTCATTTTTCTTTATATGTACCTGTACATTATTTTGACAAATGTTTGACCGTGTAATGTGAGGTTTGTCTGATTACGAAAAAGGAAAAATTATCGTTAATGCGTATTGTGACGGGTTTTTTAAATTTTATTTTAACTCACAATTCTTCTCCCTCCTCAGTAGGCATTTCTGGTTCTTGAAAGTTCTGTTTGAAGAAAAGTCACAGAATATAGAATAGTATACATACATACAGTATAGTGTTGCATTGATAGTGTACATTAATGCAAAATATTGTAGTTCTAAGTTCCCAGAATAGCAAATTATAGCAGAAGAAATGTATTGTTTGAAATTTTCTATCTTAAAAAAATAAGGAATGTATTTAACATGACAATTGATTATGCTTATGTATTGCAGATTGAAGCATGGCTGTAAATGTATATTCAACCAATGTTACTTCAGAAAACCTTAGTAGACATGATATGTTAGCATGGGTAAACGACTGTTTGTCCTCAAGTTTCACCAAAATAGAAGAATTATGTACTGGAGCGGCATACTGTCAGTTTATGGATATGCTTTTTCCTGGTATGTTTAATATTTATTAGTTTTATTGTGAGTGAGCTAGTGAATAGCTATTGGAGTGTTGGTGGTAGTGAATAAATGTAATGGCAATGCCCTTGTGCTGCTTTGAGTCGTGGAACTGGGACTAATTGTAAATTTTTGTTCGTTTTTATTTTTTTAGGTTTTTATTTATGGAGTGAATATTGATTTTTAAATAGACTTGTGTTGAAAATTTATTTTTAAAGGGTGTATATTTACTCCACTTCTACTCTTGTAGAATTTATTTTCATTGGGTTGCTAGCTGGCAGATGTTTTGTAAAGTTTTGTTTTAGGAGTAATTTTGGAGAATCTTTAGTTGTGTATTAGGATTTGATTGAGAAACTATTAAATTGGAAATAAATTAACATAATGTGTTTGTTCTTTTAGGAACTGTTGTCTTAAAGAGGATAAAGTTCAAGACTAATTTGGAGCATGAATATATACAAAATTTCAAAATTTTGCAAGCAGCATTCAAGAAAATGAATGTTGATAAGGTAAGAAAATGTAGTTGCCGTTCATTGTCAATCAAAGGTCGTATTTATTGTTAATCAGAATGTCATTATATATGAAATGTTTATTTTTAGTCAAATATATGTTCTGAATTTTAAGAAAAATGTGTTACTAAATCTTGAGTGTTAATATCCTATCTAGTAGACTGTGGAAAAAACTGTTATTTTTAATATTATTTAATAGGAAAAACTTTTTGGAGCCTTTGAATGCAATGAAGTTAAAGAAAGTACAATTTTGAAGTGTTTCCATAACATGAGGTTCACGAAACTATGAAACAATTAGTTTTCATACATAAATGATAGAATAATTTTTTGTTAATATTTATTTGGTAATTTTCTTTTGCAGGCATTTTCAGGAATCTGTTACACGTTAATGTATGTGTATGTACGTTAAGTTTTGTCATTTGAATGGAATATAGGTGTAATGTTCATGGACCTGTACCCAAAGATCTAGTTATCAGAAACTATTGTTATTTCATTCATTTCTATTGTTACAGGACAATCTTTGTTCTGAAGTTTTTGTTGCATTTTATTGGAGAGTTCTTGTGCATTTTGATGTTGGACTTCTATTTCAGGTTATTCCTGTAGATAAGTTGATTAAGGGAAGGTTTCAGGATAATTTTGAGTTCCTGCAGTGGTTTAAAAAATTCTTTGATGCCAATTATGATGGTCGAGAATATGATGGATTTGAAGCTCGTGGTGGCATCCCTTTGGGCAGTGGAAGTCAGAATGGTAGTCTCCATCAATTGCCAGTGGTGCCCGTCTTAGCGTCTCGACCTACTAGGCCACAGGCACGACCAGCTGTCATGAGGCAGCCTGGTAAATGGATTTGATGTCTTCAGTGTTGGGATTTCATATTGTTCATTTCAGTTTAGTCATATGTGCACTGTAGTTCTCTGTGAAATGATGTCCTGAGTGGAAGAAATATTGTGAATGTCAGGTAGAAATAATTTTGCACAAATTGTAAATTACTCATATTTAATGTTAAGGTCAAGTCAATTGGCTGATTGGATGGATATGATTAGAAATAAAAAAATAGTATTGCATTATTCAAACATTTGAACTCTAGTTGAACTAATGAAATACATTAAGAAGAAAAATAATTGTAAAGTATGTAATATTTTTTTAAAATTTTAATTTTATGAAAGTTTTTATAGAATTTTATAAAATGAAAATGTTGCAGTCGACTTGTTTCAAAGTGGTCAGAAAGAGTTGACATTTTCAGCTGATGTTTAGGATCTGATGATCAATTTAATAGGCTTTGAATGTTAATAATAAAAATCTGTTTTATGTATTGGATTTTGATGAAATATTTGCATAATATGAAACAAAATGCTAGCTTTGGAAGAGGAGACAAGTTACTATTCAGTCTAGGGAAAAATTAGAGAAACCTAAATTTTTCTTAAACATGGGTTTTATTGTACAGTTAGTAGAACTTAAATGTACTGAAAGGTATGAAGGTGGTCTATAAAACAATTAGACCACTTACGAATTGAAACTGGTGTTTTCATTTTCGTGTTCAAGGCATTTACAAACAGAAATTTCACCTAAAACACTTTTGCCTGTAAAATCTATGATATTAGGTTCAAAATTACTATAACTCAAGTTCTCCTAAATTCTTATATATAAATTTTAGCATCAGGCCAGCAAAGTTTATGATCAGTTTTGAGTAAGTTTTGGACTAGTTGATAAAGCTATAAGTTTCTAAAAAGTGTTAAATGCCGGAAAAATTAGGTATGACAATGTGGTTTATAAATCTACCAAGTTTTGAAAACCAAGGAACTTGATTTCTTCCACACAGTGCGTTATTTGTTTTTTAAATCTTGTACATATTTGCATGGAAAAATGCATGATTGGCACCTGGTGTGTTTGCCCTAAATCTAATTTTAACAATTGTTTCTGACAGAATTGCTTGTAGAATTTAAAAACTAATGTCAGAGGCTCATGAGGTGAAAGAGTGGGCGGGTTGTAATTTATGTAATGGACTTCACAATCTCCATGAGAGTGTTATTAATATTTATCCAGAGGTATTGTATAATGAAGGTTTAATAGTAGTGAGATATATTATTGTTTACTATATTATATTTTCCCATTTGTTAATTAAGAAAAGATTAAGAAAGTAAGTCAAACTAGTTTACATTTTGATTATTTTGAGATCTTGGGCATTTTCATTTATAAGTAAAATTTGATATTGCAGTGTAGTGGTGGAACAGGGTTTTTTCAAATTTTGAGAAAAGGGCAGAAATGTTATTCTATTATTCAGTAATATTTAATATGAAAAGTGATTGGTGGTTGTCGAGATTGATTTATTTTTCTTCAGTAATTTGTTTCATCATCATTGTAAATGAAATATAAGAAAGTTAACTGGATGTGACTACAAAACTAAGGACTTATGAGAAATTTAAAAATGACTAATTAAGTACTACTTACAAGATATACAGAAATTAATAGATGTTCCTTGACTTGTGTTCCTTCTGGGAGCAGGGGAGAAATGATATATGGGCTATAGTATCATCTATGTGCTATAGTATCATCTATCATAACAAAAGAATAGATGAAGTGTATTCAGAGGTGTAATGGTTTGCACTACATCTGGTGTGTTTTGATTTACAGGGGAAAGTATTGCAGTAGGGGTACTAACAATAGCATTCTTAATTAATTTGTGTAAAATAATAACAGCTTCTAGATTGTGAATTTTTGTTAGCTCATCAGTTGATTAATATTGATTAAATTTTGTGTGTAATAAGTTTATCCTTGCCTTGCTACATATAAGTCAACAATTCAAGTTTTTTCCAAGCAAACCTTTTCCCTTGAAATGTAGTGTAAAAGCAATAATCAAATAAATGAATAGTTTATTTTTTAATAAAATGATAAGCTTTGTCTCCTGTATTTTTGAATGTTAGTGGAGATTTAAAAGGACTAATAGATTTGTTTCTCCCTTTTGTATTTTATTTAATTGAATAACTAGTTTAGCCTCTGGTTTTTAAATTCATGAAATAATACCAACTTCTTATTTCCTGACATTGTTATCATGTCATGGGATTTGGGTGATGAATCTTCTCTTTTCACCAACTACATTGCTAATGAAACTTGAGAACTTCCAGGCATTGAGAAACTTGATTTTGAATGAGAGTTGGGCATGTTAGGCCTGTTGCTTATGTTTTAGGCATGTTGGTAATGCTCGAATTTATTACATTAAGGAAAAGTGAAATGTTTAGTAATTAAATTATTAACATAATGTACCATTTTCACCATTAAATTAATTTTCAAACAAAATTTACTGAACCTATTCTTTCTTGTTCAATTTTTGTTCATTTTATTCAGTAAATCATTTATTAAACATATAATTTTTCATTTTTGTTTTAGTATTTCTAAAAACGTTCTGAGTTCACTTATTATTTATTTCATATTGGGTTTCATGCTATTTGTATTCGTTGGTAAAGAAGGAGAAATTGAATAATGGGGAAATTGAGAAAAGTTCAGTAATTTGTAGAAGAATCTGTAGAAGGCAGGATCTCATGATTTCTACAACACTAGAAATTAGTCCTTATAAAACAGTACTTTTTTGGCTCAGTTTTTACTTGATAAATCAAATATTGTTAATTTTGCCTTATCCATGTAGAAATCAAAATGACAAATTAGTTAAAGGGACTTGGGCCTTGCATTTATTTTATGTATTTAGTGTGAAATAGTGAATGTTATCAGTGAAAAATTATAAACCTGTAATTTTTAAAAAATGGGGAAAGTTAGGGAAATTTGTTCCATGAAAAGTTGCCTCTCAGGTTATATGTTCATTCTCATTAAAGTATTTAGATCTCCAGAAAATATAGGAGGAAGTTAGTTGTAATCATTTCATGAATAGTTATTGGAAATGGGTTCCTTTCTTGTCAAGCATTCTCTCATATATTGTACAGCTAATTACAAAAATTTAAATTAAACTTCTATTTTATAGAAAGGGGAAATGGCATCATGTTGACTTCAAAGAGAAACGTAGTTACTTAAATAAAAACTGTCAGAATTGATGGGATAGTGTGAATTTGCTGGGGCAACTAGCTAATTTGAGTTTAAACAATTTACTGTTTGTTTTTTGTGTACCAAGCAGAAGTTCAGGAGTAACAAATAAATTTATATTTGGGAAGGAAACTGTTAGAATTGTGAAACAGTTTTGAACTGTATCTTTTTTAGAAGATTCACAGGGTGATTTATCAAAATGTGAGATAAGTTTTGTGTGTTGAATTGTAGCATGCCAAATTTTCTTAAGTTTTTTGTGAAGCACGATTTGTTTTTAACTGGTAATAACAATTGAAACACTAAAATGAGCAAAATTCGTTTTTTAATATATTTGTGTGCATTGTAACATTGCCATTTTTAATACTTTTAGCAGAGAAAACTGTGCACCTATGAGTATATTAAAATCACACAAACTCCGTTTAAAAATTCTTAAGTCGTGACTGATAATAATAAAAAGAAATCAGCAATTTTTTTAAATTTAAATTTCTAAGGAATTTTTTTGTTATTACTTTGTAGAGTCACTGCATGTTAATTTTAATTTTCCCCTATCAGAAACCTGTATTTGAATGATGATGAATGTTTTGAATACTTGAATGATGATGATATCTTTTAGAAGAAATGAATGTGTGTTATTTTCAGGTATGCTTAGTTTGCTTCATGACCATGATGCTCTCCATAGACACATCATTTTCGAACTTGGCATGTTGCATCAAATGCTTGTTACTCTTCTAAAACATGTTTTACATTAGGGTAAAAAAGGATGCTGTTCAGCGTAAATGTTGATTGGTGTTGTGAATTTAAAAGGCTCCAGACACATGATACTTGTTGGCAACCCTTTGAATGCTCATTTTCTGATTTCACAGCTTATTTGGTTTTTTTTGTTTTTTTTTACTATTTAAGTTTTTTCTTTTTATTTAAAAATTTTTTGATGCAAACTTCAAGGGACAAGAGTATGATGCCCTTACAATACGTGGGGGGGAACAGCTTGGTAAAGGTGGTGACAATTTTCCGAAAGGTGCTGGAAGAACTGGGGAGCGTATCTCCAAGCCTCAAGGAACTGTTGCCAGTGCTGCCAAGCCTGTTGGGAAAGTTGGTAAATACATGTGTGCATTGTGATAATTGAAAGTAAACTTGGTGTACGTATTTCAAATTATTTTGAATTGCCCAATTTTTTATAACAACGGTGTTCAGTCTTCAAGAAATTAATTGACAAGATATATGAAGCATGTTTCTAAAAATTTTGTGTGTTTTTTGTCAAAACCAAGATAATTCCAGTTGCGTTGAAAAGTTGAAAATTTTGGGATGTTTGAAAATTCATTAATATATTATTCCCAATTTTAACTTAAATTTCAACAACGGCATTGGAATTAAAGAAACATGTTTATGATAAATTTTCTCATTCAATATTTCTTTTAGTTCTAAATTAAAAAATTAAATCGAATCATTTTGTATAGAAGTCTGAAAACAGTTAAATATGTTAGGTTTTACTGCTTTAAGCAGTGGATATTTTTGATGCACATGTTATTTATGGTAAGGAAAGTAATTCTATTGTAGACCTTTCAAAAGTTTTTATTCATAGAGAAATGATTGTTTATTAGTTACAGAGATTAGTGTAATATGGGAATTAGAGTAATTAGGAAATGTTCAAAAACAAATTAAGTGTGAAATCTATCATCTGAATATAATACATGGCTTGTGTGCTGTTCATTGATGTGTGTTTTATGTTTGAGTTTGATTTTGTATGTATTAATATTAAACAGAAATTATGATATTCCGTTTTCCCATAACTAACAAGAGTAACTACGGAGCTCAATATTCTGTGAAGTTCGAACAAGTGTAGGTTTTCAACTCATTTTAATGTTAATTGTGCTATAAATTTTACAGTCTTCATACACTTAAATAAGTGGCATTAAATGAAGTGGAAACTTCAATAAACATTATTTTGAAATGGCTTTTCTGAAAAATAGGATTTTATAGAAATTAGAAACTGTTGTAGTTAATTACAATAAACCCTCTGTGAACAACCAGGTGGAGAAAAGTGACCTCATGAACCAGGTGGGGCATATGGTTACCCCCTATTCGACCATCACTTCTCTATTTTTCAATGACTATTTCTAACTGATGGAAGATGGTTTCTTAAAGCGCATAAATGGATTATATTAATTCAAAGTAAATGGCCTTCAATCAGAAAAATAAAGTTCATTATCAGTCATTTCTTAGGAACATAAACTCTTAAATTTTTATTAAATCTTCAATGTATTTTGAAAAATTTAATGGTTCTTCTTTAAATCCTAGAACATCACAAGCAATTGATGTAATTAAACAATGGAAGGCTATGACTCAAAGCAGTAAATGGAACTGCTACTTAAGAATTTCAGTATGTCCTGAACAAGGATATGCTTGTATGCGATACTGGAACCCTTTTGTGGCACTTACTTTCATTATACTGGAGTGTTTCAATGTGAATTATCATTACTGTTCAGTTAGGCAAGAATGAAACTCATCTACATGAAATAGCAGTCACCATGCTGGCATTGTTTAAAAAGGTGCGGACGTTAAAATTTTTATGGAGTATGACACTTCACAATGTTCACGGAAGGTTTATCACTAAAGAATTGGTTTTTAGTGTACAGAAGGGTTAGAATAAAAGTAAAAGTTAGGTGAATAAAGTAGTGTGTAAATGGTTACCATCGATGACTGGTGATAAGTCTCTTTTTCCCACAAGTTAAGATGTTAATCATGTTTATTGACATCAGAATTTGAGAATTTACAAAATTTACAACCAATTAGAATTTAGAGGAAATGAAATTGGTTATTAATTAAAAATATTTAATTTTTCTTCTATATAGATAAGGAAAGTTGACTCAACTTGTCGAGATAAAGGGCTTCACTAGTTTATTAAGTTACATCACTGAAAAGCATTTCAAAAGCTGTTTAGAATAACATCTATTTATTCACAAAATCCATTTCATTTCTTTTCTATGAACAAGTTTCTTATACCGACACAATATTAAAGTTCTTCTAAATTTCATTTGTTTATTTGTTTGTTTATGATATTACAATTATTGGTTTATTTGAAGCTCGAGAATGTCTAGTTCTTCATATGAGCATTTGTTACTTAAATCAGGGGTGGGGTGGGATGAGTGTAAAACATAATGCAAATGCCATAGAGTCTCGTTTGTCCAACCTTCGTTTATCTGACATTTTGTATTATAAGACTTATCTGCATAGTCACTGTTTGTTTGTTTTTTTCCTTTCTTTCTTTTTTTCTCCCCCGACATAATGATGCTGCAAAGATGGCGAGATTTCATAGAAAAAAAACAGCACTCGTTGGTAAAGCAGATGTTAAAAAATCTTGAAAACAATATGGGGTTGACTTTTAAATTTATCGTGATGTTTTCTGTTGCTTTGCTGTAAAACATGTAATTTTGTAAAATGTAAAACTATGTAAAATGAAAGTTGGCTTAATTTGATTAATTTCTTAACACTACCTCAATATCTGTCATTTTCACTCATCCAATGTTTTGCTTGCCTTTTTGTCGGATAAACAAGACTCTGCTAAAATGTATTTGTTAAATAGAGCACGTTGAAGAAATAAGCAATTAAACTTACCTGAAAAATTGCGAATGAAGGTAGACTACCGTATTCTTCTTTGCGATGGGAGTTTCTGGAAGGTGGTTGTTGTTTTTTTACTTGGTATTCAAGACAGAAAAACAAAATGGGGAACATTCAAGAAAGAACTCTTGAGAAACTTTGGAAACTGTGAAATTTTGTATAGCAGTATTCATTTTAGCCTTGCCCTTGTATCACTTTACTTTCATAAGGGAGGGTGGTTTTTAGGAATTTATTGGAAGTGCTAATTTATCAACAATCTTGTTACTGAAAATGAAATGTGGCGCGTTCTCATGTGTTTGTATGCATAGAAACTTGCCCTAACAACTGAATTTACAGCCTTTGTTCTGGGACATTGCATACAAAGATTGATTCTAAGAGTCTTGTACAATGGATCAGTCTTCTCCTAATTGTAAGAGTTTCTGCTTTAGAAAGCTATTGTCTTATATATAACACGTCTTACTGTATATTATACTATTAGATTATTGCACATCATACTAGTAGATTCTGAGAGTTCCCGAGGTATGTGATATACTAGTTTGTAAACAAATACTGTAAGTGTATGCACACATGTAACATTAAAAAATATTAAACATTAAAACATTTTATAACCAAATGGCATTAATTATAATAAAAGTAACCACTGGATTTATAGTTCATGGGACTGTAAATACTAGGACTTACAGAAATAAGTCTTTCAATTGTTAAAATTTGGGTAGTGAGTAAAATGTTTTCATAAGTCACTTTTTAAATCAATTTTCATTTCATGTGTCACAGAGCCAATGTTATTAATGGAACAGTTTTTACCCTTTTGAGATCATGTAAATCTTGAATGGTTCAAGGTGTGCGAGTGTGTGTATGTGTTTGGCATTTCATAACTTATTTTGAATAAATTTTTTAACGTTTTGCTGACAAGGGTTTTGGAGGTACTAACAATTACTGGGTTAGTGTTCTTTGCATAATATTTCATTGTTAACTTTCATGCCACTACTTTATGCTTAATTGTGGTTTTTAAGCTGCTGTGATCAATGTAGTGCTTTTGTTGTGCTTATGATGTGGGTTAGTGCTTGGTGCATGTTGTTGTTGAGTTTTCTGTGTTATTCTTGTGTTCTGTTCCTAATGCTTTGATTTGCACACTGCTTGGTGGGTGGCTTCTTTTTGTCTCAGGCAATGCTGGACCAACATGTGGTAATTCTGCATTGTCTATGATGCCAGGTCCAAAGGTGCAGCAACCGACACGACCTCAAAATCGCACTGTTGGTAGTGCGAGCAATACTAAGAGCAATGACTCTAGCAAGATTGAAGAACTAAATGCACAAGTATGTTACATGTTCTGGAATCATTTAGTGTTTTTTGTTTTAGAAAATCTTTTTTAAAACAAGGAATTCACCACATTCCTTCTTCATTCATGTCTTTGTTTACTCTGCAGTAAGCATGAGCATCTAGGTATTGGGCATTTTGACAGTTTGCAAAGTGCCTCCAAGTTTCTTCCTTTTGAAAGTGGAGTTTAAATATGTGATAAAATGTTACGAGGCACAAAGCTGGTTTGTGCTGAACTAACAACTTTTTTGTGGGGATTCTGATTTGGTGTTGTTGACGTTCCTATGAGAAGAAATAAGAGGTCATCTTCATCAATATTTTGACGAAGATGACCTCTTTTATTTCTTCTTCTAACAACTTTTTGTCTATAATCATTGTTTAAAAACAATCATAATCCTTTCAAAATTTATTGATTAAATGCCTTTTTTATAAATTACTTGTAAATGAGTTTAAAAGTATGACAATGAACTGTCTTTGAATCTGACATGAAATGTATTGGTGATTAATTTCCGTTACAGTTAAGGTTTTGTTTGACTAGTTTTATTTCAGAATACAAGTGCAAGAGTTGAATAATGAGGAGGCAACGTGTAGAAGTTGTTCTGCTGTACTATTTGAATTGTCGCTTATGATTATCATTCTTTACTTCTTGAAGTAAAAAAGATGAAATTAATTTTGCAAGAATTTTAATTTTTATCTGTTGTTTCAATTGGTGTTTAAGTCTAACTTGAAGTTTTTGCCATAGGTTTTGTGTGTAAACTTGAACTGTTCCTTTTGCGGCTCTAATTTACATGTTTCTTTAATATTTGTGTAAATATGATTGAACTTTATCCACTAGCAAATGTTGTATTACTAATTGTCCCAGAGATGCTAGATATTTTGTGTGTTTACTTCTATTCTTTGTATAGACAAAATTATGCTTTGTGGCACATTGATTCCGAAAGGTTTTTTCTCCTACTTTATCCTGTATTTAGTGTATTCTTTTCTTGTATTTGTAGAGTACTCCCAATGGGATCCTTGATACGGCAAAAAATAATTTTTATTCAAAATTTGTCAGTTTTTGATCAACACTGGTACTCAAATACTTCAAATAATTCACCAAAATGGACATTTTCCAATCTTTCTGGATGATTGTGTAGTCCCCTGAATGTGAAACATTTGTTTAATTTTTGTGGGTATTTTTCATGAAGCTCTTAAGACATTTTTGAAATTTTTTCAAAAGACACTAAATTTTTTCTTCAAATATTCTGCTTGAATAAAGCAAAGTGTTTATATAAATATAAATAATAATGCTGCTTATAAAAATGCTGTAGATCCAATTTTCAGTAAACCCTCTGAAATTTGTAAAATTGTGAAAGTTACATTTTTTTTACTCCCTCCAACAACCATTTATTGAAGGTAATTTTCCTTAATGAAACTTCTCTTGAAAATTCTATCACTAAGCAATGTTGTGTACAAATTTACCAAAATAAAGTTGTTTCATGGAATTTAGGTGAAATCATGGCAATTAAAATATAGTAAAACTTCACTTATGCATGTTTCAGGGGGCTGAAGGCAAATAATCATAACTGAAAAAAAAAAAAAGTTACTTTTAATCAAAGAATAGTAAAAACTGTATGTGATATATGGGGGAGAAGTACCATCTGCACACGTTCTCTTGAGCTCCAGAATCTCTTCCCAACATTTTAAGTTCAAATAGTTGAATGATGAATAAAAGTAAAAAAGAAAAGGGAATTCTGCAACTTTTGAAAACTAGACATTTTCACTCCCAAGTTACAAAAACCCTACTTACTTGCATCAGAAACAAACTGTAGATATTATCATAATTTTGTGTAATGCTAACAAACCGTAACATCCCCCGGTTCTACTCCTACCACTACCAGGGTTTGGCAGTATTTAAATACTTGTGTTTATATATATCACCATGTGTATTACCATACGATAAATAAATAAATACTTGTATTTGAAAAACTGCATTTTTGAGTTTTTTGGGCATGTATTTCAGAGAAGTATCTAAACACACAAAGTAGTTGTATTTAAAAAAATAAATTCTTTAAATACAAATAAAGATGCTATAGAGCCAGAATAGTTAAGTGCACCTCATTGAAACAAAAATAAAAGCTCCTTTCAGCTCTTGAATGTGGTTCTCTTAATGTTTAGATGATAAATCTAAATAATTAAAAATGTTGAACAATTATCCAGCAATAAAAAAAGCATTTGTTCGTTGTAACACTAGTTTACGTTCATCAATGTCAATTGAATGATCGTTTTCCTTTGCAGGTTGTATACTTTTGGCGAGTAGGGGTTTATTGTCTAATTTGTTTGAAAAATCAGTAGTTTTAAAAGAAATCCCATTTCTTTGAGTTACAACATATTTTTTATATCATTTTATGTTTGAACGTGTTTATACATATTGTTACACTACAATACAATAATTATTGTTCAGAAATTTGTTTTAAATTTAAATTTTTTCAAAATTTAAATATGAATTTATTTGCCCAATCAGACCACTACCAGCGAAAGGTGAGGTCCGCAAAAGTGTGCATAGCGAAGCTACCATTTATGTCCAGAAGCAAAACAAGGGGCCATCTCTTTGTTTCCTCAATAGATCAGGTAAACTGAACCTGATAAAGATCAGAAGCTGAAGTGCGTTACTTGTTACTTTGAAGACGCATGGACTAGGCCGAGGCACGCCTGGTGAAAAAGATAGGACTGATTCTCACTTTAAGCAGCCAGTCCTTTAGGCTTGTCACATGAGCATTGCGTTCACGTGCATCACATAACGCTGTTGAAATAAACTGTGTCGGTGCCGTGCACACACATAGATTAACACCCGTTGTTCACTACCATGTGCGAAACGGCACATAAGCGATCTTGGGAACGTGCATTGTTTCCACAGCTAAGGCCGCAACATAAGTCAAGATAACGCACGTTTTCTATCTTTCAATGTACGATGCCCCTAGGCAACAATGCTAGTCTCCAAAAGTGTTTGTGTGCTGCTTTGCATAGCATAGGGTTAATCTACAGTGCACGTTAAGTGACTTGTGTGCCCAGGCATTGACACAGCTGATGTCATCAGCGTTATGTGACGCGTATCAACACGCTTGTGTGATTCAGGCCAAACTGTCATTATAAACCTTAGATTCCCATAGTTCCTTGAAATGTGCTGAATTTTTATCATGCATTGTTGGTGAACATTATGCAAAACCATGCTTGATGACACTAATGCCCCTCTTTTTCATTCTGCGGTTTTGTCCAAAATTCCAAAAATGAGATCTGAAACCAGTTGAAACGCCCTCTGTGGTGACAAAATTAAACAACCTGAATACTGAATTCAACACAAAAATTCCGTGGGTTCCTCTACGATAATGTAAATGGTTCCCACTTCTTGGTCACCTTTGTCATTTTGAATGTTATATGATCTTAAAGGGACTTTCATTATAAACGTATAAGTGTGAAAAAAGTATAAATGCCAAATGCAGATCTGAAATAATTTAGCATGGGAAGTATAGGGATTGACAATGAATAAACGTGAAAAACGTATAAACGGAGTTTCACTGTAAATTTATTAAGAAAATATATTCGAAAATGCCCCAATTGTTTTCCATAGTATAGAGAGTTATGTGATGTTACTGGAAAAGTGCTGATTTTTTGGCAGAAAAAATCTTGTGAATTTGAAACAGCATTGCACTTCTACAATTGACCCAGATTGAATTTTCAGTAAAAACTGGAATTCCGAAAATGGCAAAACTTGAAAATGTTTTTTGGACCCTAGCATTGACCATTATTGAAACCAGTATTGAAGATATTTTTTGTAATGAAATGTAGTCTCCTTCAATTTTAGATATTTAAATTATTTCATGTACATTTTTTGCAATGTTGTAACTTTTGGAGTCCTTTTGAGTTAAATTGTTAGAATTTTGGAGCCTTCTGCAATGCTCTTGTATATTATATTAAACTCTGTTTCATTCATCTGTCCTAGCCTAGTGATTCAAGCTCCAGCCTATCAAGCTGATAGACGAGATTTCTGCCAGGGCAACAGGTTATTTTTCTTCATTTTTTTCCTCTTAAGAGGAGCAAAGAGCTCTTGTAAATACAGAAGTCAAATTTTCATTGTAACCTCTGAAATTTAAAAAAAAAAGAAAAAGGAAAAAATTGCAAATTCAAATCTCCATGCTTTTCTTTCTGGATTTTATTTTATGAGGTAGCTGAAGAATTAGTAGGATACCATATACCAAAATTTTATTTTATATTAAAATACAGAAGAATAGTGCACAGTACAATTCAATGACAAAACTATTTTCCTTTAAATTTCAGGATTTCCATAAAATAAAGATTATTTTTTTCCCCAAGCCTTTCATTCTTTAGGGAGTTCTTAAAATGATCGTAGAAGTGTTAGTAGAATACAAGTAGCAATTATATTATTAAGAAATCATGAATAATGAGAAAGTGTATGCTGTTGTAGTTCCACTAGTTTTGCCACAGTTCGTGTACTCCAACTTCAAGATGCGCTCTAACATGATGGATTGATGTCACATTATTACTTGGCCTTCTTGGCATACTGTAATTTTTATTTCTTTTGAGTTTTGGTTGTTCTTTTCATAATTCATTGTGTGCAAGCTCTTTCCAATGGATAGTTTTCTTTCAGGGTTGAATTAATTTCTGTAGTTTTTAACAATTCAACATTTCTTGTGGAAGCCTTACCAGTGTAGGTATTCATTGAAACATCTCCCTTCTTTGTTTCGTTATCGTTATCTAATATCAGTGCACACGAGACATGAGAATAACCATCCAAAGGCCATCTTATTAGATAATTTGGCATCTGTACTCTTAGACTTCCTTGGATATTGTCTGTTTACGAAATATTTCACCACTGTGGTGCGAATTTTGACTTACATTTGTCACACCTCTGAATTGACTTTTAAAATTCTCATATCAAACCCGCTGGGCCATAGATACCGGTTGAGAGCTGGGATCTACTGGCCTCATCTCAAGGCAATGAAAATGTGATGAGCCTTGCCTTAAACTCGGAAAAGACCAAATGTACCTGAATCTAAGAAGCTCCTAGCCTAAATACCTAGGAGAAGGGAATGGACAGGATGATTGCAAGGAAAGAATCGGAAAGGATTACTGGCAACTTGAGAGTAGAGAAGATAGCAAAGTGATATTATTGAAACAAAAGATTCTGTGTACGTTCTCCCATATGCTACATCTAAAAGAGCCATTCAACTCGAGTTTAAATAAGACTATGTAACTATACAAAACTACAAAAAGCAGGGATTAATGCTGGGCAGAGAGCACATTTTGCAGTTTGGGAAATAAACCTGTAGAACTCTCTACCCAAGAAATGTAATGCTTGCAAGAGGTAAAGAATAACCTGTATTGGTTTTTGTGTGTCCAGACACCAGAAATTATATTTAGCTGTACACTTTTGACGGTTTATTGTTATTTATTGTATTGCTTCCGAACATTGGACTATTTATCTCCCCTTATTTAAATTTTGCTTGCATTTAAATTTTGTAACAATGACATGTTAAAAGTTAAGACTGAGATGTATTTCTGATACATGTAGCAGAGCACATATATCCTGGTGTGTGTCAGGATGTATTAAAAAAAATATTAAGAGACTGGATAAATTTCCAAATTGTTTATTAAGAGTTGTGTACCAGCTGTTTAACACTTGTTTACTTACATTCAATTCTTCTTTGGGCTTTGTATTATTCTGTATTTTCATTCTTACTAAAGGAAAGACGAGATATATTTCAAAAAAGGCAAAAATAATGAAATTCAAAATTAATGTGCAGTAACACTGCAATTTTTGGAAAAGCGTAAGAGATGGCTCTTCTATACGCGATTAAGAACATTTCTCCAGAAAATCAGTTTCCAGACTGGTAAAGCAAATTCAGAAAAATCAAGCTAGGGAGGACCAGTATCATTCCAAGGTGTTGCTTCCTCCATGGATCAATCCAAGTATCAATTGGCATATATTTTTACCGTAAAAAATAAAATTGGGATGCATAGGAAGGAACTAAAGTTCAGGCAGCGGGAGTGTGCACAAGCAGGACAGAGCACTCTAGCGGGAGAGAGCACAGGGATACGTGTACCGAATTGCTCCTTACAAGAACTTAATATTGGGTTGTATTACTACCGTGAAATATTGGGGAAATCTTGAAATGAGTGAAGTGAACTCTCCCAATTAATGACATCACCTGACCAACAATATTGGTGTACAACAAGCTCAAAAAGAAGTTGAAATATACAATTTTGGAAATTTCAGTGCGTTTTCTGGAAAATCAGATCTAAAGAATATACAACAGCAGTTAGCTGTATTCAAATAGAAAATTTAAAGAATAAATTTTAGAGAAAAAATGTATATTGACCTAATTGTAAGTACCTGAAAGGTTTCAGATTCAGTTGATCAATTCAGATGAATTTCAAATTCATGGGGTTTCAGTTTTGGACGGTTCGATTGGGAAATAGCCATTGTAGTGAAAATCCTGTGTACCATTTATGCCCTTGTGTGTTGTAGAGAAAGATGGATGGATGGACCAATTAAAAGGCATTTTGAAAGAAACCTAATAACTCTCAAGGAACCAAACCTCTAAAAAAGTCTCTCTCAAAATTTTGTAATAGATGTTTTGTACAATTACACAATTCAACCCATACAAAGATTTATACTTTAGATGTACTACTATACAATGGAGTGAAATTGTTTGCTCAATGTTTTACTTTTTAGGTTAAACATCTTGGCCCTAGAGATATTTTTTTCTGAATATTTTTAAAATCTTTGTTAATGTTAAATTTTACTACAATGTTAATTTCGTTTTGTGGTTATGAGCAGTGGTGGAAAAAGGAAAAGATTAGAATGGAAAAGAAAAATTAGAGTGATGATTTAGTTTGGAGAGTTATAGAAACAAAATGAAATTCAACATGACACTGTAATTCGATTTTAGTTTTAATTTGGAGTTTTTTGAGCAGTCAATTGTGCAGTATCTCAGTAATTGCTGTTCATACTTAGACTCAAACATTTCCACATGTTGTCAGTGCAGTCTGTCACCATGTATGTACAAGCATTGATCTGTATATACCTTTAATGAGTGATTGATTATTTAATCATAATGAGGAAGAGTTAATTCTTGAATAAAAAAACTTGAGGTAATGTGTTCCTCGATATGCAAAAATCACAAATGTGCATTTAAAAAAAAAGGCAATCAAAGCTTTGAAGTTAAACTTTTAAAATTATGAATTTAAAAAGTATGTGAATGTATTTTTTTTCCTTGTCCTCAAAAACGCTCATTCATGATTTTGGTATGCAGGGGGCAGTGTGTAAATTCAAGAAAACAAAACAGTGAGAGGTCTATCAAATATTATGCACTGGAACTTTTAATCATTTAGGGATGTTGTCAGTTGCAAATGTTTTGCTGAGTATTTGAAACTTTATAAAAATTTTTTTTTTTTTAGAAGTCTTCCAATAACCGTAACATAACCAGATGATCAAACATTTAATTAAAAATTATAGTTTTAACACTTGAAATGATATTGACATTTTTAATAAAATTGGTATGTAAGAATATTTAATAAAATATGTAAGAATGCAGGGCCTGGTGTAAAAGCCCCTATTTTTCTTATGAATTGTAAATTTATATTTTCTCACATTAAAAAAAAAAAAAAAATTGACAAACCTTTATCTGTGAGCTCTGGAGTATGGAAATCACCTTATGTAACACCTATCCTTAAGTCTGGGGCAAAAAGTGATTTGGCCAACTAGAGAGCAATGTCAATAACGAGTGCAATTCCATAGTCCAAATCCACAATTAGGCGAATTAAGACATCTAATTTTTCCTTACTTCTCCAAAAAAAGTTAGGTTTCATTAACGCTGGTCAACACATACTTTGGTGCCTCAGATATTGAACTTTTTCCTGGGAATTTCGATGTCATTGATAGCAAAAAATGCATTAGTTTTGCCCTATCAGCTCTAGTTTTGTAAGTATAGTATTATCATCATATACCCCACTTCCACCTTGCGTATGCTAGAATTTGATTTATGACTTATTTGGTAAAAGAAAAAAGGTAAAAACTGTTTATGATGTATGGGGGAGAAGAATATTTGCGCATGTTTTCTTGAGTACGAGATTCCCATCCCAACATTTTAACGATAAATAGTTGAAAGTTAAAACAAATGATGATGATAATAATAATAATAATAATAATAATAATAATAATAATAATAATAATAATAATAATAATTTAGAAAAGCAGGAGATTATCAACATTTGAAAAACTAGACATTTTGTTCCTGAATTATCGAAAAACTATTTGCTATGATAAGCGAATAGCAGATTTCATTTTTCTGCATTGGTAATAGTATAGTAACTCGCTCTCAGCTGTACTGCTACTACTAGAAGCAGGAGACCTCAATAAAACATGCACATAGTGTAGATACATTTGAGTCCAGACGGAAAACAAGGGGCCATCTCAGCATTTGCTCAATGGATCAGGGAAACAGGACGAAAACGTGATCAAGATGTTGGTCATTAACTCAGAAGCTGAAGTACATTACTTATTACAGGCATATTTAGTCTATTTTAAAAGAAATTATGCAATACAAATGTAAACTAATCCATTGTATATCATTGTTTTGTTAATATAAACATTATTTTTCTTTTTAATGATCAGTATAGTCTGTAATTGTATAGAAACAGTTATGCAGAAGAAAAGATTTTACTTTTAACTTAAATTTGTGTACCGACGTTTGTTTAATGTCATCTGGCAATGTGTTGTAAAGTAATGTATATGTATTGTATGTGGATTTCTTGGAGTGAGTAGTTGATGCTGATACTTCAGAGCCATATTTGTTGCCATCATGTAAGAATACACAATTCAGAATTGTCATTGAGCTGTCAGTGAAAAGGTGCCATTCATGCGACTTACATTCTGTAAACCCAACTTTTGTA